>JASDQU010258152.1:0-15745 GCA_032191745.1 Picea mariana | reverse complement strand
TGGAAGAGAGACTACTCCCAATCTTTGCCTGAGATATTCAAATACATCTTTGCTTAAGGGTTTAGTGAAAATAGCTGCAACCTGTACTTGTGTTGGGACATATTCCAATTTATTGTTCTTATTTTCAGCCTGATCTCTTAGATAGTGGTATTTTATTGGAATGTGTTTTGATTTGAAGTGTTGGGCAGGGTTCTTGGAGAGACTTATAGCACTTGTATTATCACCGTAGATAGTAGTGGCTTCTTCAAACACTATTTTGATGTCTTGTAAGGTGTTTTTCATCCATTCTACTTGTGTGCAACATTTTGTTGCTGCAATATACTTAGCTTCAGTGGTAGACAAAGAAATTGAGGATTGTTTCTTGCTTATCCAAGTTACCAATGATTCTCCCAAGAAGAATGCTCCTCCACTTGTACTTTTTTTGTCATCTAAACAAAATGCCCAATTTGCATCTAAATAAGCTTTTAAAGAGAATGAATCCTTGCTAGGGTACCACAAACCGAGATCTATGGTTCCTTTTAAATACCTAAAGATTCTTTTCACAGCTTGAACATGGATCTCTTTTGGTGCAACTTGGAATCTAGCCACCATTCCAACAACTTGCTTGACATCAGGTTTGGAAGCTGTTACATAGAGTAAACTCCCAATAATTGATTTGTAGTGTTTTGGTTCTACAACTTTGGACTCATCTTCCTTTCTTAGTTTGCATCCAACTTTCATAGGTGTACAAACAGGTTTGCAATCTTCTAACTGGCATTTATTAAGCATATATTTAACATACTTGGACCAATGTATAAATAATCCCCTTTTGGATTGTACTATTTGTAATCCTAGAAATAAATTCAATTCACCAAGCAAGGACATTTCAAATTCTTGCTGTATCCTCCTATCAAATTCCTTACTCATTTTTTCATCATCACTCCCAAATATAATATCATAAACATATACTTCCACAATAACCATGCTATCACCAACAATTTTACAATAAAGATTGTTGTCTGTTGATCCTCTTTTGAGGCCTTGTACTTGTAAATAAGAATCTAGCCTTGCATACCATGCTTTGGGTGTTTGTTTTAGCCCATAGAGTGCTTTCTTTAGTTTATAGACATAGTATCCTTTGTTAGTTAATTGAAATCCTTATGGTTTCTCAATATAGACTTCCTCTTCTAAGTTTCCATTGAGAAATGATGACTTGACATCCATATGGTATACTTTAATTTTTTTGAATCTGGCAAAGTCTAAGAATATCCTAATTGCCTCTAATCTGGCCACAAGTGCAAAGGTTTCTTCAAAGTCTACCCCTTCAACATGAGCATACCCTTTACATACCAATATGAATTTTTTCCTGATTACTTTCCCATTCTCATTCACTTTGTTTTTATACACCCATTTAGTTCCAATGACATTCTTATGTTTTGGTCTTGGAACCAGTTCCCAAGTTTGATTTTTTWCAATCTAGTCYAATTCKTCATTCATAACATTSACCYAATTCTCATMTTTGCATGCCYCTTTGATTGAGYTRGGCTCAATATGTGACAAAAGYGYTATTTCWKTCTGACACAATAGTTGTCTTATTGTMTCCACTCCATTGCTTTTATTTTYGATAATCAGTTCTTCARGATGATTCTTTTGAGWTATTATTGAGGGTGTCTTTGTGTCTCTTCTTGGGGATTSTTCTSTTATCTATTCTTCTYGAATATMTTCCTYGTMTTTMTTTATTCTCTTCTACTTCTTCTTCTTGTGTACCAACTGACTCATCATCATCTTCATCTTCATTATCAAGTATGGTCTCTTGATGTTTGATCCTTATTTTTTTTAAATCATCCACATTAACATATGCACTCTCAACAATCTTATGTAATCTAAGATTGTAGCATATGTATGCTTTCTTGGTAGAAGCATATCTAAGAAATATACCTTCATCAGATCTAGAATCAAATTTTCTGAGATTCTCATCAATCCTTTTGATGTAACACTTACTTCCAAAGACCTTGAAGTATTTTACCAAAGGAGCTCTCCTTGCAAACTCTTGGTCCTTGTAGGTCCACAAAGGTTGGTGTGAACAAGCTCTAAAGGTTTTGAGGTCGAGTGTTCTTTTGTTTTGAACCTTATTCTAGTTTGATTCCCTAGTTGACAATGTCTACACATAGTATTTGAGGGTTTTGTGATCTTTGGCAAGTTTCTTACTGCCCCAAGATTGCTGACTTTTGCTAAATTGTCAAAGTTAATTTGCCCCAACCTTCTATTCCATAGCCAAATTTCATCTACTAAATTTATATGACACTCCTCATTTAATTTTGTTTTTAGTATATATACATTCTCAGGAGTTCTAGGAGCAATACCAACCAATTTTCCTGATTCCTCTCTCCTAATCTCACATTTCTTGGAATCAAAGATGCAAATGTGCCCCTGATCATAGGTTTGGCTAACACTTAATAGGATAGGTTTTAGTTTTTCAACAAGCAAAACATCCTTGGATTTGTCTTTTCCCAAATTCACAGTTCCTTTCCTAGGTATGTTACCTGAAGCATTGTCACCAAATGTAACTTTACCCTTTTGTTTCTTTAAGTTAAAAAACTTGTCTTTAATTCCTGTCATATGTTTTGAGCAACCACTGTCAACATAGCATATATATTCTTTATCTTGGGATTTCAAGGCAATAAGACATTCCTTTTTTGATGTTTTTTCTTTCCAAATCTTATTTTGATCTCTAATGAACTTTGGTTTATCAGAGACTTCCATTAATCTGCAATTAATTGTTTTATGTCCATAATTATGACATCTGAAGCATTCTAAGTTCCCTTCTTGTAGAGGTGCAAAAGAATTAGAATTTTGACTTTTAACTTGATCTATTGTTTGGTTATATTTAAGGTTATAGTTCTCACCCCTCAAGTTTTTCCTTCCATATGCTCTACAATTCATAGACTTGTGTCCAAAATTAGAGAATGCAAAGAAATAACCAAAGAAAATGTGTGGATACCTATTTTGATAAACCGTTTTTGGTATTGTCTTATATTTCTTCTTGGTGGGTGGAGGTAGTCCTCTAGAGTTTTGTTCATTGCTTTTCGTTTCTTCATCTTCCTTCTTGAATGTACTAAGGAGAGAAGCTGCATAAGATTTTGGGTTATCTTGGTTTTATTCTTGAGAATAACCTACTCCATTTTTGTTACTCGAATCCCTTTGTGTGGTTATAATCTTATCTAAGATTTTAGAGCTATTTTCATATCTTGATTGGATACGTTTTTCATCAAGCTCTTTTCTTAGGTGAACCAATTCTTCCTCCATTCTTTCACAGGCTATTTGTTTCTCTTTAAGATAATTTTCCATACTTTCTTCCATCCTATTTTCTTCTAGGATTTAGTTTTTCAATTCGCTCATGAGTTTCTCCATTTCTTTTTCTTCTTGTTCATGTTTTTGTTTTTTTTCAACTATAAAACTTTTCAGCTATCTAAAAACTCTTTTTGTATCTTCTTAATTCATCCAAGGCACTAAGAAGTTATTCTTCCATATTAACTTCTGCTTCATCTTCTGACTCTTCATCATGCTCAATTTCTTCTATATCATTAGACTCTTCAACACCTAGAAAAAAGACTTCATCATCATCACTGTCACTAGACTCTGATGAATTGTTGTTTTCTTCTTTTGAGTAAAAAATATTTTTCCCTTTGTAATACTTTTTCTTATAGTGGGGTTTTCCCTTCTTCTTGTATTGTTTATTTGTGTCTTCTTCATCTTCAGGGTATTCCTTGGGATAGGGACACTTGGCTGCAAAGTGGCCACCTTTGCCACAATTAAAACATTTGAAAGGCAACTTTCCTTTGTACCTCCTGTTGAAACAAAGCTTAAATTTTTCATCCTAAAGGCCTAGATTTTTTGTTTTTAAGGTTTCGACTTTCCTCAAGCAAGAATTTAGTCATTTCTAAAATTCGCGATGCCTTTTTATCGTTTACTTTTGGACAACGAATGGAAAAAGTTTACAAAAATATAAATTTTCCAGCGCCCTTTGAAAAAATTATTTAAAACGTATTGTAATTTTAAATTTTGTGATTTTTCTTTAAATTTAAAAATTAAAGAAATCGGGATTCAGGGTTTTTCGCAAACAGATGATTGATGTAAATTGAATCACGAAACCCCGATTCCCGATTCCCCGATAATTTTTAAATCTTAATTAAAAAATGAATTAGTTTAACCTCTTATAAGAAAGGTTTAAAATTAATATAATTACGTCGCGATTTCAGGATTCGCGATTCCTTGAGAGCACATCTCTTGTCAACATGTTTCCCAAAACCCCGATTTACGAAATCCCGATAGATTAAACTAATGATGTTTTGGACCTAATCATGATTATTCATTTAATTAAGATAAGTTAAAACCTATTTTGAAAAAGAAACAAGACATTGCGATTTCGCGATTTCGGGATTCACGATTTCGTGAGAGCACGTATCATGTCATCGTATTTCCCAAAATACCGATTTCTGAAATCTCGAAAGGGCCTAATCTCGATTAATTAACATGCTAAAAACGTTTAAATCTTAAACAAAACATCGCTATTTCGCGATTTCTCAATTTCGACGATCGGGCTTTTCCGATGACATACCTTTCGACATCAAGACTTTTGAAGCCCCGAAAAGTGATGTTTTCATATTTAATTCATAATTAACACTAATAAATCCTCCTTCCAAAACAGGTTTAAAGTTAATCTTTCTTTGAGTTTTCATTAATGCATCGATGTCCGATTAAGTAAGTTTCTCTTTTTATTTGAAAATGTCAAGAACGCCTAAGTACGGACATTAAATCGATATCTCCGAAAACATTTTTTTGCATTAAGAGATTTAAATTCGTGACATATGTACAAATCTCATTATTTTTATGATATATTCAAAGTAAACGTTTGAAACGTCTGTATTTTCATTTTAAAGCTGAGCTTATTCATCCACTTTCTGTGACAGGTTCTCAAGTCAAACGTAGAGTTATGACACCTAAAAAGCACCGAAGAAAAACGAAGACCCACAGGAGGTGATATTATCTCAGATACTACTCCACACGCCATACACTCCATCAAAGCATGGGCTTAAATCTCTGAATTGCTGGAGGACGAGTTAAAGTATGCAGACCTTGATTCTGAAAAATCATCTATTAGACGTTGCTGAGTCTGAACTTCATAAGGTTGTTGCGCGTCCGAGGCTGGTGGCATATACTGAGATGGTCGGCTGGGCTCTGGATAAGGTAGATATCCCAACAAGGAGTATTCAGAATGAGCAAGGAGCTATCATCGGCTCATTTCGGCTTGAGCACATTCAAGTAATGTATAAACTATCACCGAATTATAAACACACCTTTAATGCTGAATTTTTAGCTGAATTTCAGAGAAAAGAATGTATTGAGGCAGACCAGACATACCCTGACATGATTAAAGGATGGGAAAGGTCTGAAGAAAAGTTTAGGGCTGATTCTCATGGGATTTATGCTACAACTTCCTTAAACGAATATATGGTTTATGTATCCATGATGTTATGCAAACTTTTCGGGAGAAAAGATCCCTGTCACTTTCATGCAGACTGGGTACCCTTCTTAGAAGAAGTTTCAAATGGAAATGGTTTTAACTGGCATAAAATTTTATCAGATAACCTGACACAAGAAATTTTAAATTATAAAGCAGCCAAGTCAAAGGGACAACCAATGTCTTTTTATATGTCTGCATATATTATGGATGCCATTTGTTTTATGACCCCATTTCCATTAATGAATTGGAGTTGGAGCATCTCATGTCCAGAACCCATTCATGAATACCACTCAGCCCTTTGGGAGGAAAAATCTAAAGACATTTTTTTATGATGTTTGTCATTTTGTCATTATTCCTATGCACAAATTATTTTTTGGATGCGAAACCCCTCGCATTTCTGATGCAGTCATAGAAAGTATTAAATCGGTTGCCGACTGGTTTATTGAGGAATTTTTCTTCTATATTAGGGTTTATGGTTGTTCCATTCCTCCTCATGCACTCCCAAAATTCTTACCAGACAGATTGGTATGCAGAGAAATAGCTCATCAGTTAGCCAAGGGTGGTATTGGGTTGGAATTAAAAGCACTTCAGAAAAAAGCATGGCCATCTTTCCCTGTTCATGTTGGGAAATTTATTTTATCAAATTTAGGCCATTCTAAGGTAGAGGCCGAGTCATTGGAAGAAGTGAAGCTAGTTAATATTGAGCACAAAAAATATGACCCCTACCAAATAATAAGTAGGCATTACATTCATTGTAATTTAAAGGCATATGAACATGAAGTATCTGTTTATGATGATATTTTTAAAGATGTTAAGTCTTATGAAGAAGTGTTGAACAGAGTCCAGGCCTTGCCACCTGACTCACAAGCTGGGTTTGCATCTTTTCAAAGCCATAGGAGAAGCTGCCTGCCTAAGATTTTACAGGGTGAAATTTCGACCTCATTGCCAGAACAGGAAGAATCCCCTCCAGGATTTGAAACTAATAATCAGGGTAAAGTAAATGACAAAGGTACGTTGAAGAATACTGAGATACCTTCTCAAGACGTCGAGGGTTCTCAAACAAAAGAATCGGGAATGGATAAGGGAAAAGAACCAAAAACAATTCCAGAAATCATGAAGAACGTTCCAGAAAAGATAGGAGGAACAACTTCAAAAGAACTTGGTAGTCCTATCACCTCTTTAACTCCATTACAGTCCAATTTCGGAACCCCCCATGAAGGAATTCTATATGTTAGTGATATAAAGCCAATTTCAAGAGATGGAATCCCCTCATCGGATTATTTTTTCAGCAAAAAATGAAGAGCAGTCTTGAAACAGGAAATTCATCCAAGTGGAGAAGGAACGATTAAAATGCATAGAGTTATCATAGATGGAAAGAAACTCAAGGATGGAGAGTTCGCTACAGAATTAGCAGGAACAATGGGTGCTATAACATCAACTAATATGTATTCTGTGGGAAATTTAACAACTATGATTGAACGGAAGGATCAAACAATAATCCAGTTGCAAGACAAAATAAAATAAAATGAAAGAAATATTGGCTGGGGAATGTAGAAAGGTCTAGAATAAGCTAGACTAAAGGATATGCAAGAGATCTAGAATTTGAATAAAGACTTGGATGAGGCAAAACACTTAATACAGGTCACACAGGAACAGGTTCGAAAGCTGGGAGAGGAAAACAAAAATTTGCAAGATAAGATTTTATCTATTGTTAACCAGGTAGTAGAACTTGAAAATTTCAGGACACGAGCATTAGAAATATATCTAAGAATAGAGGAGGAACAACAGAAGGTGTTCTCGAATCTGGAAGTAATCCAAAATTATTTTCAGGAATCAAATAAATCTTTGGAGAATGTATTCCAGAAAGAAAGGGAGGCGAAAGCAGCTAGGAGAACCTTTCAGAAAGAAGTGGCTTCCTTATCAAAGGAAGAAATTGGAAAGACTTAGAAATTATCTATTTCTGAACAGGTTAAAGGAGATATAATGATTAAAGTGTGGGAATCAAAATTGGCTGAATATAAACGAATCACAAGAGAATTTAATGAAGATTGCCAAGGAATCTTCGATCTCTTTGAAAGAGATTCATTGAATATCGGAACAGATGGTTGTTCAGGATTGTTAGGTGAAGTCAATATTTCCAAGCACCAACTGAGATTTAGAGAAGAGCTGGAGGAAAAGAAAGCAGAGATTTCAAACATCAAATTAATCAACATTACAGAGATCAAAAAGTGGATGGTGACTTCAAACCTAAAGTTGAAAACTGTTAAATTCATAGAAAGAATGATAGAAAGTCGGTTGCCTGAATTACAAAGGAGATTTTTATCATTTGAAGCAAATGAGATACCCGAAGCTCCTAGGGTCTTAGTAATTTTTTTGGGAAAATGTGTTCAGTGTGTTGATGCAGAAAAAGAAAGTTCATCAACGCAAGCTTGAAACCTTTTTTAAATGTTTTTATTATTAGAAATTAAAAAGAAATTGTAAACGATTGACATTATTTTTATGTAACCATAATATTAGGAAGTTGGTTAATGACCAACGAGAAAATTTGATGAAAATGTATAAATATAGTTTCTAGAGGCTGAGAAAGGGCTTCAGAAATTTTGGAGAGAGCCATTTTTGTAATATCAGTTTTTGAAATACATCGAAATATAAATCGCAAACGAGATTCCGGTTCCTACAACTTTGTAACTATGTGTCTTCCCCTGTTTATTATACTTTGTTAAATTTTCCTTTTAAATGTTTTTCTAACAAGTAATCAATTTGAAGTTATATGCATCATTGATTTATATTTTCAGGTTGGTTTGGATGTTAAATGTTTTTCAGTTTTTTCCTCTAAAATTGCTTTAGAAATTTTAAGACCTGTAAAGCTTTTGTTCCTTAATTCTCAACCCTTGTTAGAAATCTCCTTTTTCTTTCATCAGTGTCTATTGAAATATAAGATTCTTTCTTGATTAAAGCCTTATATTTCTCTGTATTGTTTATTTGTTGTTTACAATTCTCGGAATTGTTACAAAACCAGGAAACGACCTTGAATGTGTTTACATTACTGTTTTAGATTTTAAAATTGTTTTCCTTGATCTCATCTCTGGAAATATGAAGTAACCAATTGATTAAAAATCCATTTATAAACAAATAAAGTTTTATCATCCATGACGGTCCCTAGTAGCAGATAACCTAACATTGAACCAAGCCTTCAGGACCAAACCAACATTGCCTTAAATTTATTCAATACCATTTTACAAACAACAACTAACCGAGTTGAGTTAGAATGATCATGGGCTGCTATTGAGCGAGACATTAGCATCCAAGAACAATAGGAAGCAAGACAGAGACAGTTGAGAAACTGAATCTTCTCTGATCTTTCTTTGATTCTTTATTCCAAAATCATTTCTTTAGATCATTTACGGATGCCTTGACAGTATGTTTTATAGCCTTAAAACATAAACTTAGGAACAACACCTCCCTGATCTTTTCTGAAGTTTTTTAATAAAATTGGCTTCTTCTACATCATATTTTTCATGATGGATGGATTGAGGTTTTTGCTTCTAATTTTATTTTTTCTTGAGCACCTTGAAGGCTGCCTCTCTTTTTGGGATGTTCTCATGACCTAATCTTAACTCATAGGCTATGAGGGTTCCATACAATTCATCCATGGTGAGTTCATCTAATTTCTCTAGATCTTCAAGAGTGGACACTTTAGGATTATATAGCATAGGTAGTGTGATTAGTATATTTTTAACTAACTCATTGTCTGACACTTCTACTCCCAAACCTTTGAGTGCATTAACAATATTATCAACTCTTTTGCTAAGATATTTTCTTCATCCTTCATTTTTAGATCTTCATATTGTACTTTGAGAGTTTGAAGTTTGGACCTATTTACCTTGGAATCTCCTACATATATAGTTTCCAATTTATCTTAGAGTTGTTTTGCATTTTTATAGTTTAGTACTTTATCAAGGATCTTCTTATTTAGTTCAACTTGTAGTGTGTTTAAAGCCTTTGCATGTTCCCAAAATTTGTTCTTGTCTTATTCTTCTATGGGAGTGACTTTTGGAACATCATATCCTTTTCCAATTAATGTACATACTTCCAGTCCAATGGACATCAAATAGATTTTCATTCTAACACTCCAGAAGACATAATCTTCACCATCAAATAGGGGGAATTTTAATGACATCTTCAATTGTTGATCCATTCTGGTGTATATTTCTCTTCAAGTGATTTAAAATTTTAGTGAAGAGACCTGCTTTGATACCAATTGAAGCATCAAATCCTGTCAATGAGAGTAGGGGGGGTGAATCAGTGCAACAATAATTTGATCATATTTTTACTTTTTTCAATGCAAACAAAATTTGAACACAACATTTTATCATGGAACCCAATTGGGAAAACCACAAACACTTTTTTATTAACTACAAAATTTTGTTTTACAAGTTACGATAGAAGGAAGATGTTCTTACTCTTTAGATTAGCACCCACTGAACAGGATGCACCCACACCCTTGTTCACTAGCTCCAAATGGTAGGAGGTTACAACCCCCTATTTAGTTAGCTACAAATGACAAGGAATCACCTACTCCCCTGTAGGTTCCAACCTTCCCTTGCACCACCCTGCCACCCTTTGTTCATGAATCTGGAAATAGGATATGCAGTCCAATAATGGTCTTTTAAATCAAACACTGGATTGCATAACTGCTGCTCTATCTCCTTTTGTTCTTGGTATTCAATAAGACATTGACAAACCCCCTTTCTAATTCACATCTCAACATATTTATAAGCCTTTAAACTTTTAAGCATAACTCTTCATAACAACATGTATGTTCATTCAATATTACATAACCTTTGTTTTATGTAACATAGTCATTAGCATGACTTTTCATAACAACACATCATTTTAACAACCATCTGACCTGTTTTTCATAAATTGATTGCATGTATGGATCAATTTCTTTTTAACTTGATTCCATATCTCTGCAAATATTTCAAAAACCGAGTTTTGCAGAGGCGCTTCCCTCAACCCATTTACATGTGACCATAGGCATAGAACCACATGCTTATTAATTTAAGCATTGTCTCTTATTTCTCCCTTTTCCTTTTAACCCCCATATGTCCAGTGTTGGGACCGTGTTCTTTGGTAATTCGTCCTTCGGGACGTCAGGTCTTTGCAATATTTCAAATCTCCCGAATCAGATTTCACCGAAATAGATCGAACGATGAACATTCATTCTTCCGTTAGTTGGACGATCCCGGCTTGTCCAGAGGCTTCAAAAAAATCGACGACCATCAATTAATATATATGTGCGTGAATGGTTCATGTTTATTTCGGGAGTTCGGGGATTCATGAGTTTGGACAATTGTTGCTCCAATTTCTTCCGGAGTGATCACCAGCTGAATATGTCATAGAGAGGTGGAAACCACTTTTTGTCGGTTAACACTTGCACTTACGTTATCCTTCCACTATACTTGATCTACGATCGAGAATTCTCCCGAAGTGTTCTTTAGATAGGCCGAATCATGTCCACTTTGGGACTTCGACCTTCGAGACTTCGGGTGTTTGTTGGTGGTGAAACTCCCGAAGTGAAAACTCCCAGAGTGATGTAACTTCCTAACTTCACTTGTTGATGTGGCACTGACTGAGTGGCTACCAAATGTTGCTTATATTTGTGGCTTATGTATGCCTAAAGTATCTATGGGACCTTGACACTTTTCATCATCTAATTATGTCATGTGTTCTTGCTGACGTAGATCTCTTCATGTGGCACATGTTCTTCTCCTTGATCTAACTGTCAAGATACTTCCCTAAGTGTTCCTCAGCTCGGACAACTCATGTCTACTTCAAGACTTTGGCCTTCGGGGCTTCAGGTAATTCAATTTCTCCACTTCCCAATTCTCTCGAAGTGAGATTCCCCAAAGTGTAAAACTCGAGTAACTTGACTTATTCTAATGGTCATTATTTAACCCAAAAAGGATTAACATGATCCAATGATTGTTGGGAATTCGACTATTCGATATTTTGGGCCTTTGTCCTTGCTTATCCTATCCTTCTGCTTTGCTCGATCTGATGGTACTAATATCTCCCAAAGTGTTTCTTTAGATCGGATGACTTGCATCTACTTTGGGAATTGTGTGGCTTACTCTATCCTTCCACTAAAAATGATCTGATAGTCCCGATATCTCCCAAAGTGTTCTTCAGATCAAATGATCCTCATTTACTTTGGGACTTTAGGGCTCCATTCTTCGTCTTTTCTTATCCTATCCTTCCACTTAACTTGATCCAATGGTCGATGTGGATTGTGGAACCATAAGTTGCGTGTGGTTTAGTTTTTCGCCCAAACTACGCAATTGAAGTTGTGCGATTGTTGGTGGATCAACCACAGTCATTGATCTTTGAATCGATAAGATTTGACGATTTATAATAATTACGGGATTGGAAATAACATGTATTTTAATTCTCCCTTCGTGCTCCACAATCAATCATTTCCCTTGATCTGGCACTTGCGTAGCCAATGGTCCTGGTTTGTTCGGTGGGGATTTTGATCCCGATCATGTTTCTGCACAACGCTTTCCCTTCTGAGCTTCATGTGCATCATCGGTTGTTGACATCAATAAAAATACATCAATTATAGTATGTCCAACACTATACACTACTTTTAGGGACCATGGTCCAATATCAAGGATTCAACCATAACATAATACTGAAAAAAGGAATATTTACCCCACATGTGTAATACAAGTCTTAATTTAATGTTTGCAACATCAAGGATGGGTCTTCTAATTTGATACATCATCCAGGGTTAACAATTGGAGGCTTAGGCCCTAAACAATACTTCTAGGGATTATGGGCCATGTACTAGGCCTCAAACTATGATATAATCCCTCTAGAATAAATATTTGTCTCAAATATGCAATACTCACTTGATGGGTCTCCTAGCCCAATATATGATTTGAGGAAAAAAAACAAGGGCATTATGATCTAAATACTACTTTCATTGCTAAAGGGCCAAGAAAGAGGATTTAGATCATGATAAAGGCCCCTGGGAAGAAATATTTGGACCATAAGTGGCATATGTGATGGATTCCAATATTTGAGCTACCAAATATGGATTTTTTAGACTAAGATTGGTTCTAAAGCTAGAAAGTAGGGGTTTATGCCATAAAATGGGATCTTCACTTTGTGAACCTATGAAATAGAACATACGTTCATGGTATATTAAATAATACTTATAACTTCACTGGATATTATTAAATACCTCCCAAAATCATTTTTTTGAACTCCCCTCCCAATATATCTTTCTAATGAAAAGTACCCGTATTTTTACTAGATACCCCTTTTTGTACTTCCCTATACCTATAAAACCCCCAATAACTCACATCCCCCCCAAATACTTACAATATATTGAGTTTTTTTTTCACAATTTTAAAACCTTGTTTATGAATGAACATGATAATATATAAGTGAACATGGTGAAGCCCCCATGTGCCATAAACACTACTTTATGGGTAGTTGTCCATGCACAAACCCAAATCATGAAACAATCCCTTTAAAATAATTCATTGGCCATGAGGGGCATAAAGGGTGTACAAGATGCATAGCAATCAAATGTTTTCTATTAGGTCCAACAGGGATGTGTTTCTTGGCCTAAAACATGGTTCAAGGTTGAAATTGAAGGACTTTAAACCAAATCATTTCTCTTATGTGTCATAGGTAATGCATAAGGACCTAGACCATAACACAAGCCCTAATTATGGAATTGTTGGGATGAGACGAGAATACACAAATATACATAGTGTTTCTAAGCAGATATAAGTCTTGATTGTATTTGGTAAACATATTTAATATATGATTGTCATGAAATCATATGAACTGTATCACACAAGGTAATTTTATTATAGTTTTACATAAAGTATATGCATTATAGCACCAAGAAAAGAAAGGTTATTTAAGAATTTTACAACCCACTATCAAAGAGATTGTAGTTTTCATCACCTTCTTCATATGTTAGCCTAATATAATTTTTTCCCACGGAAAAAAAATCTAGCAATTTTATTTATAATGTAACATACCCAGTGCCCAAATGAGAAACATTATGTGTGAAAACTCATTCAATTATTAATATTTATTGCTAATTAATTTCATGTAGCTTATTAGCCGCATATCACACACATATTTGACAATTGGATTGATACTACAGTTCTAAATGCATCTAACAACATATATTAAGTATAAATACAATTGTTCAAGCAAAAAAAAAAAGAAACAACATTCATATAAACCATTTACAAAGTGGAATTAACATAAGAATATAATAGAAACACTTATCACTTAATGATTAACCAACTTGTTGCAAAGAAAGGATGAACCTCCCAACCATAGGCCCTGCTGATCATTTTCTCTCATCGAAAATCCACCTTCGTGTTGAGGCTATGAGTCCAAAAGGAGATCTGACCCACTGGTTGTCCACTCTCCACACATAGTATCTCCAAACCCAGGTTCTATCCTCACAACAGTCTCAACCTCCATCTCTCTATTTTCCCCACAACCTGCACTACCCAAGGAATGTACCCCCTTCATTGTTCATAGTCCCTCGGGTTGTACCATTTGTTTATCAGGGCCACTAGTGCACTCTCTTAGCCAGGAATAACTTAAGTGGGAACTCTAGGAACTCTCAGTTATTTCATGTTTTCTCACAAAAAACTTCACAAGTCTCTGAGTCATTTTCTCCACAGAAAATTGCACCACAAGCTCACAACCCGATTTACAGGCACACAGGCCTCTTTCTTAGCATAAAAACACATCCAAGCAAGGGTTTCTTTCAAGTATACCATGGTTGATATTCTTACCATCCCCCTACTCCTCCTTTGCTTCCCAAAATCTGCATGTAAAAACTATCCTCCATGCAAAAACGTGGCTATCCAAAAACTACCCAATTGGCCATACAAATTTCCTCCCTTTGCTTACTTTCTTAACTTGAATTACACTCTTCTCAAGGATGATTTTACCTCAGACCATACTATCCAATAACTATGGGATGTTACCAATCACACCCATCCTCTTACATGAGTTAAATGATTAGCTTCTTATACACTCAATCAACAAATAAAAGGTTATACACAAAGACAATAATTTTAGGTATGTGGGATGGATTAATACCCATTAATAATTCCCCTTTGGACCCATCTCTCTCTTGTGGAATCATATCCCCCCTATCGTTATTCATTCCTTGTGTATCACAATCAATGATTATTACTTTTATTAATTATTCAATGTTCATAACATGGAATTTTGCCCCGGACCACATGAAATCAATATGGGCTCGCCACCTCAACACATCGACTCACTAGCCTAATTTACATTTATACAATTACATTATAATTCACGAGGATTAGAAATGGGGATGTTACATCCCCTCCCCATTATTTTTTCATTGTCCTCAGTCCACAACACCATAAATGTGTAACTTCATTTTACAATCCTAGCTCCCCGACCAATAATCAACATATATTCTCTTTGGCCCAAAATCACAAAGGAATTTCATCCTAAACAAATTACATAGGAGATATGGCCCCAATAACATTGATACATAGGCACTATGGCCCCCAAAATCATAAATACATAGGCTCTCTGGCCCCAAAACATATATACAAAGGTACCCTAGCATGGAACATATACATAAGCCACTGACGTTTTCCTACAACTACCCCAATTTCCACTATCTCTCTTCCTCTTGACCTACCCAAACCAAGTAATGGCGTCCCATTTGTTTACTAGGGTGGACCCAAGGAATGTTCCCCATTCACTGTCCTTAGTCCATCGGGATGCACCATTGATTTATCAAGGTCTCTCTAGCACAGGTCACTGAGAATATCACTACTGGGATATCAAGGGACTCACTGCTAGGAATAACTACCAGGAAATAACCAAAAGAAACCTTGCTTCTACAGTGAAACTCACACATGAGTTCACTCTTTAGGAATGACGACCTAATTCTTTTCATATGAACCATCATAGATATTTTCTCCTAATAAGCATGAAATGAAGAAGAATGCTTATAAGAAGAAGAAGATCCTCTACTCAAAAGGGGCCAGTGAATCATCTGAAGAAAGTAGTGAAAGTAGTGTTGATAGTGATAGAGAATAAAATATCTTTATGGAAATCGAAACAAATATTAATTAAGACAAATAAATGATCGATTCAGAAAGAAGACGAAAATGATGAAATAGATGCACAAGTGAATCTTGA
>JASDQU010258150.1:0-12905 GCA_032191745.1 Picea mariana | reverse complement strand
TCAAAGTTTTGCCCCACAAGATAGTGCCTCCAAATTTTCAGAGCTAGCATTACAGCTGCCAACTCTAAATCATGAGTCACATATAACTCTTCGTGCTTCTTCAACTTCCTTGACGCATAGGCTATCACTCCTCCATCCTGCATTAGCATGCCCCCCAACTCTTGCTTCGAGGCATCCGTGCAGACGGTGAAGTCCTTTTCCATATCCGACACTCGTAGAATTGGCGCACTATTTAGTAACCTCTTAAGCTCAATGAATTCAATATCACACTCTTCTGTCCATTCATACCTGAACCCCTTGCACTGTGATGCAGGAGCATCGCCCCATGTAGCCAGCCAGCCAGCCAGCCACGTCAGCATACATGCATTCAAAGGCTGAAGAGAGGCGCAACCTCATTTTGAATTTGAAATTCAATGTAATTTAATATGCTTAGGCTGTTGAGCCGAGAAAGACATGCCTTTGTGCAGGCTGTAGATAAGATCGACTTTAATGCTAGATTGGCTGAGATCTAGTTCTGGATAGTAGACTAGACAACCATTGATTGTAATTGAATAGAGTAGGTGAACCTAGAGGAATGAGCCCTCAGGTAAAAGAGATCTGAGATCTCATTTTGAGTAAGTCAAGTAGAGAGTTGAAGAGCCAGAGAGAGCTCAAGGAACACCATTGTAAAATACAGGCATTCGCCATTTTTAATATAACTAGAGCAGTTTTTCCTGCATTATTCTGTCTTATATGAATGTCTGTGTGTGTTCTATATATATGCTACGAATGTATACTGTAGCTGTGCATTCTGCAGGAGTTTGTTTGATTTTAGGTTGAAGGTCTTTGAGGCTTCACACCAAGAGGGTGTAATAGAACACTGAGGGTTCTGAGAGCATGCACAGAGGATGCACTTCTGAAATCTGAGGAGTCAGTCAAAGACGTGTTGAGGCACAGAAGCTGAAATCATCGACTAAGGAGGAAGACCTCAAGGTTGTTGAATACCTTGGAGGCAGGGCTGTGTATCTGAGACACAGTTGCAGATAGAATCACTGAGGATTCTGTAGGAGCTCTGCTAGGTGGGCATTTAGCGTGAGCACGAGGTGCTGGGAGAAAGAACTCGGCTGTGAGTTCGGAGAAGACCAGAATCACTGAGGATTCTGAGAAGCTATGCCAAGTGGGCATTGAGCAGGTGCGAAGGGTGCACACAAAGAGACAGAACCGTTGGAGTGTTCTATGGAAGAGAAGATACTCCGCCAGGAGGGCATCGAGGAAGTGTGCGAACAGGCACAGAGAAAAGAGAAGAGAACTCTTTGAGTTCTACTACTTGAAGGAAGAGTCTACTAAGGGAATTTCACGGGTTGTTGAACACCCATAAGGACTCAGCGAGAGGGCCGCTTGGGTAGAAGGATAGCCAGGAGGGCATCCATTTTATTCTCCATCTGAGGGAGAAGAAGAATGAAATCCCTTAGGGGTCTGAGCGATCCCAAAAGCTTAGAAGAGATAGCACTTTGGTGAGTGAAGACTCTGCAGAGGCGCAGGAGTCAAAAGAAATCCTTTGGGGAGTTGGAGGAAGAGAGATCAGGAGGGACAACACCAACGTGTGCGTGAGAAGACTCTGCAGGAGCGCAGACGTCGAAATGCTTTAAGGGTTCAAGAGGAAAAATCTCAGAAGGAATAGCGTCGTGGAGAACGCACAGCGAGGTTCAAAGCTGTAGAGCCTGCAGAGGAAGGAAGCAAAGGTCGAGGCCTTTGGAACCTCGGAAATTCTCCCAAGGTAGGAAGAAAGTGCGTGCATGCTCAGGAGGGAGTAGCACTAGCCATCAGATCGACAGGAGAAGAGAGATGGACCATTAAAGATTCATGTCCAGGATGGCATCTGAAGAAGCGTGCACAGGAGGAGGAGACCGAGAGCCGTCGGATCTCTCTCAGAAATCTCGACAGTCATTAGATCGGGAAAAGTCACGCAGAGTTTAAGTAGCTGGAGGAGAAACATCGGCAATTGGATCAGCTGAGAGAATCTGGACCGTGGATTCATGTCCAGGAGGCAGCATAGGAAAGGTGCAGAGAAGAACAAATCTGGGTCATCATATCTGGAACAGATACCTGACATCCATTGGATCTGTGGAAGCTGCACGAGGTTTAGTTATCAGGACATCCAGCATTCCGAAATAGCAAGTTGATCTAGACCGTTCATTGGGGAGCGGACACGTGTCACGAGATCACCCACATCTGGGACTTAGGCATAGGGAGTTGGGAGAGGAAGAAGAAGACGTTCAAAGTTGTGAGGACACGAGGCGACGAAGTGGCGAGGAGGATGTGAACCATCCATCTGAAGAGGATGCGTGGCAGATATCAAAGAGAGCTCACGAACTCGGGGGTTCGCAGGGTAAAGGCCCAAGTGTTGGGCATCCCGAGTCGCGAGGATGTGAAGCGGCGAGGGAGCGAGAGGATCAAGACCATCCATTTGAAGAGGACGTGTGTCAGAGATCTAAAGATCTCACGAACTCGGAAGTTCGCAGGGAAAAGGCCTGAGCATTGGTACTCAAAGTCGTGAGGGTGTGAGGTTGCGAGTTTCAGCACCTCAGACCTCGGAAGTAGACAGGTAAGTTATACAACCTCGCGAGTAGCGAAGTCGTGAGGGAGCGAGGTAGCGATAGTGTGGAAGTCCCGAGGGAAGTGTCGGGTGTGGACGGTTCAAGTCACATGTGCGCATCGAAGTTTCGGTACCTCGGGTATCGGAGGTTGTAGAACCAAAATCTTGGTATCGTGAGTTGCGAGGCCGCGAGGGAGGTAAGGCCACGGACATGGGAGTAGTGGTCATATGGTGGAAGCTTATCCAGGAGGCTAGCATATAGGAGCGAGAGCTCATCAGAAATTCGGGGATCGGGGATTCACGACGACAGAGGTTTGCGACCACGGAAAGTCCGAAACCCTGATGCCTGACAATAGTTTCCTGTGGGGAAATTGGTCATGGTTAGGTGCAGAGGCCGTGCAGGTGAACGAACGACCTTGTGGATTGGGTCGTGTTTTGATAGTGATTTCCAAGGGAATCCAAAGAGCCAATTTAGCTCAGCAGGAAGAGAATTAGAACGATCATGTGAGCGAGAGAGTGCGATGGGGGTACGGTCATGACTAGCCTGCATCAAGTGGTATCAGAGCATAGATTCTTGTTTTTATACTTCAGGAAAGAGAGGGAGAGAGGAGAAAAGAGAAGACAGAGCACGATATTCACATTAGGTGGTATCAGAGCGGGATTTCGTTTGTGTATTGCAGACAGAGGAGCAGGAAGAAGACAAAGTTACTGAGGACTCTGTAACGATTGTTTGCAGGTAGGCAACAGTCGAGAATGCAGTCATTGGGACTGTGAGAGAATGAAGCTAAGCACTCAGGATTGTAGGAGTGATAGCAATAGATCTGTCAGGGAGGTAGATAAACACAACAAGATGGCTACTGAACGCCATAATCATGTTGAACGGAAAAAGCCAGAGCTGATGAGCGCAGTAGAAATGGATAAAGAGCTCGCTGACATAAAGCGAGAGATGGAGGAGCTCGAAATGAAGATGTGGCAGAATAAAAAGCCGAGATGGGTGTGTGAATGGCCCATGAAGGCACCAAAAGTGAAATGGCCAGTCAGGGAGCTGATGGTCAAAAGACAGCAGAGGCTGTTGAGAAAATGGTTGAGGTATGCTGAAAACCTCAAGGCCACAGAGGAAGAGATGATTGATCACTGTTGGCCAGAGACTGGAAAGGGTCTTGATGATTGGGATGATGAAGAAGATTAATTGGGATCGTTTGAGGATCTCATAGACTGCCAAGAGAGTAGTGGAAGGTTTCCAAATGGCCAGATGGACTAGGGAACAGAGATGAGATTGGCTGATGATCTCAAGAACTGCCAGGAGGGTAGAGAAGAGGAAATTCCAGTTTTCCATGAGGGCAACGAGTTGAGATCAGTTGAGGATCTAATGGACTGTCAGGAGGACATCCAAGGAATTTCAATTTTCCAAATGGGCAATGATCAGAGATCACTGCGGGATCTCATAGACTGCTAGGAGGGCAGTGAAAGGTTTCCAAATGGCCAGTTGGACAAGAGAACAGAGATGAGATCGGCTGAGGATCTCACAGACTGTCAGGAGGATAGTGAGGAAATTATGCATTGCCAACTAAGCAATGATGGGAGATCAGATGAGGATCTCGAAGACTGCCAGAAGGGCACTGGAAGTATCAAAGACTGCTAAGAGGGCAGCAGAAGCATCGATGACTGCCACGTGGGTAGAGGAAGCATATTGAACTGCCAGGTGGGAAGAGATGAAATTACAAGGCCATCTGAAGGTCTCATGGACTCGGAGGAGAGTTCAATTCAGCAAGGAGTGCTAATGAAGATGGGATTGGTTGATCTCATGGTCTTCCAGGTAAGCAGCAGTGGAAGAATCCCATATTTCCAGGTGGGCAGGGATGAGCAGATGAGACTATCTGTGGGTCTCATAACCTCAGAAGTAAGTTGGAATCATCTAGAGGAACTGATAGAGCAGATGAGACTGTCTGATGGTCTCATAAATTTAGAGAAGATGGAAAAGGATCAGCAGGTGCAACTGACAGAAGAGGTGAAAGATCAGGGTGATCTTTTGATGATTAGGGGAATACAAATATTCCTACCATTTGCCCAGGAGGAGGTAGAAAGTTGTATTGCAGGTGCAACAACAGCAGAAGAATAGTCACAGCTGATGATGACTATCGAGGAGGAATTGGAGCAGACTTTGAAATCTGCCCAAGAAGAAATGAAAGAGGAAAGTGAGCATTCAGAGGAATGTCTCAACGCATTCAGCGTTGAAGTTGAAAAGACTGCAACAGGGGAATTTGCAGTAGAAGATGGAGAAGGCGAGCATTCTGAGGAATGGCTCATTACTTTCAGCCAGCAATCTGAGAGCACTGTAGCATTGGAGTTGACAGCAGAAGAAGAAGTGGAAGTAGAAGGAGAAAGTGAGAATTCTGAAGAATGTCTCAACATATTCAGCCTGGGAGCTGAAAAGAAAGAAGTTGTAGCGCTGGAGCTAGTAGCAAAAGAAGCCAAGGAGCGAACGGATAGAATTATCACTCCATGGGAGAAGGAGCTAGAAATGTTGGAGGATTGGTTGAACAATCCAGAGCCAGCAAGATAACTGGAAAAATTTGAGCTGTCAGGGAAGATGACTGAACAACAAGTCAGTCAAAGGGAGACTGCAGAACTGAAGTTTGCAGCAGAGTGGCAACTTGAGGCCACAAATGAAGATGAAGATGAAGAAGATGGCATGGGATATCATAGTGATCTTCCCGATGGCCAAAAAGATTTGCAGTAGAGGAGACTGCAAGGACAGGACCAGCCACTGGAGCAGCTGGACGAAGTGATCAAGGAAATCAGGGAGTTGATGTTGAGATCAGCGCAGACTACCAGTGAAGAGAAGCTGGGAAGAGAAAAGGCAACAGCAGCAGCAGCAGTGTAGTGGAAGCAGCAGCAGCAGAATGGAGCAGATGAAAAGCTCCAAAGGATGGTTTGGGATCCAGGAGGATTTCCAACAGCTACAGGGGAAGCTCATGAGCAGGAGCTCATGATTTTTTCAACTGTGGAGTATGATGCAGGATCATCGCTCCATGTAGCCAGCCAGCCAGCCAGCCACGTCAGCGTGCACGCATTCAAAGGCTGAAGGGAGGCGCAACCTCATTTTGAATTTGAAATTCAATGTAATTTAATATGCTTAGGCTGTTGAGCCGAGAAAGCCATGCCTTTGCACAGGCTGTAGATAAGATCGACTTTAATGCTAGATCGGCTGAGATCTAGTTCTGGATAGCAGACTAGACAACCATTGATTGTAATTGAATAGAGTAGGTGAACCTGGAGGAATAAGCCCTCAGGTAAAAGAGATCTGAGATCTCATTTTGAGTAAGTCAAGTAGAGAGTTGAAGAGCCAGATAGAGATCGAGGAACACCATTGTAAAATACAGACATTCGCCATTTTTAATATAACCAAGGCAGTTTTTCCTGCATTATTCTGTCTTATATGCATGTCTGTGTGTGTTCCATATATATGCTGCGAATGTATACTGTAGCTGTGCATTCTGCAAGAGTTTGTTTGATTTCAGGTTGAAGGTCTTTGAGGCTTCACACCAGAAGGGTGTGACAGAACGCTGAGGGTTCTGAGAGCATGCACAGAGAATACACTTCTGAACTCTGAGGAGTTAGACAAAGACATGCTGAGGCACAGAAGCTGAAATCATCGACTCAAGAGGAAGACCTCAAGGTTGTTGAATACCTTGAAGGCAGGGCTATGTATCTGAGACATAGTTGCAGACAGAATCACTGAGGATTCTGTAGGAGCTCTGCTAGGTGGGCATTGAGCATGAGCACGAGGTGCTGGGAGAAAGAACTCGACTATGAGTTCGGAGAAGACCAGAATCACTGAGGATTCTGAGAGGCTCTGCCAAGTGGGCATTGAGCAGGTGCGAAGGGTGCACACAAAGAGATAGAACCAATTGAGTGTTCTATGGAAGAGAAGATACTCCGCCAGGAGGGCGTCGAGGAAGTGTGAAGACAGGAATAGAGAAAAGAGAAGAGAACTCTTTGAGTTCTACTACTTGAAGGAAGAGTCCACTAAGGGACTTTCATGGGTTACTGAACACCCATAAGGACTCAGCGAGAGGGCCGCTTGGGTAGAAGGATATCTAGGAGGGCATCCATTTTATTCTCCATCTGAGGGAGAAGAAGAACGAAATCCCTTAGGGGTCTGAGTGATCCCAAAAGCTCAGAAGAGATNTTGGAGGAAGAGAGCTCGGGAGGGACAACACTAGCGTGTGCGTGAGAAGACTCTGCAGGAGCGGAGACGTCAAAATCCTTTAAGGATTCGAGAGGAAAAATCTCAGAAGGAATAGCGTCGTGGAGAACGCACAATGAGGTTCAAAGCTGTAGAGCCTGCAGAGGAAGGAAGCAAAGGTCGAGTCTTTTGGAACCTCAGAAATTCTCCCAAGGCAGGAAGAAAGCGCGTGCATGCTCAGGAGGAAGTAGCACCAGCTGTCAGATCGGCACGAGAAGAGAGTTGGACCGTTGAAGATTCACATCTAGGAAGGCGTCTGAAGAAGCGTGCATAGGAGGAGGAGACTGAGAGCCATCTGATCTCTCTCGGAAATCTCGATAGTCGTTAGATCGGGAAAAGTAGTGCAAAGTTTAAGTAGCCGGAGGAGCAACATCAACCATTGGATCAGCCGAGAGAATCTGGACCGTGGATTCGTGTCAAGGAGGCAGTGTAGGAAAGGAACAGAGGAGAACAGATCCGGGTCGTCAGATCTGGAACATATACCCAACAGCCATCGAATCTGTGGAAGCTACATGAGGTTTAGTTATCGGGACATCCAATGTTCCGAAATAGCGAGTTGATCTGGACCGTTCATTGGGGAGTGGACACGTGTCGTGAGATCACCCACATTGGGGACTTGAGCATTGAGAGTTGGGAGAGGAAGAAGAAGTTGTTCAAAGTTGTGAGGAGGCGAGGTGGTGAAGTGGCGAGGAGGATGTGAACCATCCATCTGAAGAGGATGCATGGCAGAGATCGAAGAGATCTCACGAACTCAGGGGTTTGTAGGGTAAAGGCCCAAGTGTTGGGCATCCCAAGTCATGAGGATGCGAAGCGGAGAGGGAGTGAGAGGATCGGGACCATCCATTTGAAGAGGATGCATGTCGAAGATCTAAAGATCTCGTGAACTCGAAAATTTGCAGGGAAAAGGCCCGAGCATTGGTACTCAAAGTCGCGAGGGCGCGAGGTTGCGAGTTTCGGCACCTCGGACCTCGGAAGTAGATGGGGAAGTTATACAACCTCGCGAGTAGCCAAGTCACGAGGGAGCGAGGTAGCGATAGCGCGGAAGTCCCGAGGGAAGTGTCGGGTGTGGACGGTTCAAGTCACACGTGCGCATCAGAGTTTCGGTACCTCGGGTATCGGAGGTTGTAGAACCAAAAGATTGGTATCGCAAGTTGTGAGGCCACGAGGGAGGTAAGGCTACGGACACGGGAGTAGTGGTCATATGGTGGAAGCTTAGCCAGGAGGATATTGTATAGGAGCAAGAGCTCATCAGAAATTCGGGGATCAGGGATTCACGAGGACAGAGGTTTGTGACCGCGGAAAGTCTGAAACCCCGACGCCCGACAATAGTTTCCGGTGGGGAAATTGGTCATGGTCAGGTGCAGAGGCCATGCAGGTGAAAGAAGGACCTGTGGATTGGGTCGTGTTTTGATAGTGATTCCTGAGGGAATCCAAAGAGCCAATTCAGCTCAGCAGGAAGAGAATTAGAACGATCTTGTGAGTAGGAAAGCGCGACGGGGGTACGGTCGTGACTAGCCTGCGTCACGCTGCAAGGTGGTGATGGGTTTTGCTATTTTTGGGAACCCTTCCACAAATCTCCGATAATAACCTGCTAGCCCCATGAAGCTTCTCACCTCATGGGCATTTTTCGGCACAGGCCACTCCATAATGGCCTTTACCTTTTGTGGGTCCACAGAGATTCCTTCACCGGAAACGATATGACCTAAATAGTGGATCTCTTTCTGGAAGAAGGAACACTTCAATAGCTTCCCTTACAATTTGTTCTCTCTAAGGAAGGACAACACTATTCGCAAGTGTTCCTCATGTTCTCTTTCATTCTTGGAATAGATGAGGATGTCATCTAGAAAGACTTGTACAAAACGGTCTAAGTACTTCCGGAATACGCGGTTCATGAGGCTCATTAATATTGTTGGTGCATTGGTCAATCCGAAAGGTACTACAACAAACTCGTAATGTCCAAACCAAGTTTGGAAGGAAGTCTTTGGGATATCACCTTCCTTAATCCTTAACTGATGATACCCTGATCGTAAATCGATCTTTGAGAATACCGTTGCTCCTTTCATCTGATCGAAAAGGTCATCTATTCGCGGCATTGGGTACCTATTTTTCACTGTAGCATGGTTCAAGTCCCTCTAGTCTATACATAGTCGTAAGGATCCATCCTTCTTCTTTACAAAAATTATTGGTGCACCCCAAGGTGAGACACAAGGCCTTATTAGCCCTAAGTCCAGTAACTCTTTCAACTGCATTTGCAATTCACAAAGTTCCAGCGTTTTCATCTGATACGGAGTCTTGGAGATTGGTTATGCACCGGGTTTTAGCTCAATTGTAAAATCAAGCTCCCTCTCAGGAGGTAACCCTGGTAACTCATTCGGAAAAACATCTTTAAATTCTGACAATACCGGGTATTGATCCAATGAGGGTCCCTTCCTTTCATTCACTGCTTCCACTACATAAAGTCGACACCCTTTCCTCAAGCATTGCTTAACCTTCATAGTTTATATAAAGCGTAACGACACTTTTCTCTGTACGCCTTGGATCTCTAATAGTCTTCCTTCATTGTCGACACAAAGCACCCTCTTTGCGAAACAATCTACCAAAGCTTGATGAGCTTCTAACCAATCCATTCTAATGATTAGGTCATATGCTCTGAGATCAGTGAGGTATACCTTCAACCTGGTAGTACACACTCCCAGGTCTACTATACAATTATCGATGCTAGGTCCTACCACTTGTTTTTCCCCCGAAGCCATCTCGACTTGTTTAAAGTCATCGTGCTCGTAGGATGCCAACCCACTCTTTTCTAATGCAGATGGTGAAATGAAACTATATTTCACACCAGAATCAAATAAAATCTTAACATTGATATGATTTAGTGTACCTGATGACTCCACCACCATGGATTGATGTTTGGCCTGGCGATTATTAACCGCTGCATAAATCTGGTGATATGCTCTCCCCATCGGTGCCTTTCCTTCTCTATGCACAAACTCTGATTGTAACTCTGGGTAGTCACACTGGTAATGGGGTCCTCCGCACCCCGAATAGGTAACACGAGATTGAACCTATGCACTGTTATGTGACTGTCTTTGAAATGAGTTCCTTCCCCTGGAACCTCTGCCCCTACTAGTTGTTCCCTAATATGGTCGTGGATCTGTCTAAGTTGTTGGTGATCAATGAGATGCTACACTCACTGCCATTGAAATCCCTGCGGCTACTTTCCTTGGTGCAACTCTTTACCATATGGCGGTGGCCTTGATTCCCCTCCCCTGGGAAATTTCCTAGGGGCCTTCCCGACGATTCCAGGACGATGCGGAAAGGTCAACCTCATACCTCCATTCAAGTTCATGTGTTCCCTTGTGTAACGTGCATTTTCCACTGCTTCTGCTACTGAAGACTAGTGGAATGGAATGAAAGGGCTCGACGATTGGCTTGATGAATTGTGTGTAAGGTCTCATGATCCTGACGCTTGGATAATCGAAGATTATTCTTCAGGCTAGTACCTTGCTATTATTGATAATTAAACTATTTATATGCGAATTTATTTGTAAAAGTGATATGTGTGGCGCGTTGGTGCTATTGATCTTCTTAAGGCGCATCGCTTGGTGGGTGGTCTTGGGTTCAAAACCCATGGACCTTTTAAAATTTTAATTAACCTTTTGATGTGTTTTAACTTTACTCTAAATACACCATTATTAATTTGACCTTATCATTTTATTTTTTTTATTAAGTTAAAATTCTTAATACTACTTTACTCAATTTCTTTTAATAATTAATTCATTTATATATATAAATATATAAATATATATTTTCATTTAATTCTTTATTCATTTATTTATATAAATATACCATTTATATATTTATTTATTTTTTTAATATTTTTTTTTAATTAAAATCTTAAACCTAAATTTAATCGTTTAAATTTAAAAGAAATAAAATAATATAAAAAAATATTTAAATAAGATTAAAATATAATTCATAAAAAAAATAAAAAGAAATAAATAATTTTTTTTTTCTATAATATATATATATATATAGATAGATAGATAGATAGATAGATATATAAAATAAAAAAATCGGGCATCATGGTTGCATGAGGCCCACGTGCCCCGCCCTCGCTTCCTCCATTGCCTTCTTTAATCCTAAACCTTACACGCACCCTTCCGACTCTCTATCCCCAACCTTAAACTATCCCCAAACCCTAAACACTCCATCATTTTCCTCCTCCCCACTCTGGAGGTGCGACCGAGGCTTTGAGATTTGGTTGCCACTGGTGGCGCTTGGACGCTCGGCTGTGTGCTGCGGGCTCCCTCCTGTGGACGCTCGACTGTGTGATAGATTATGTGTTGTGTAGTGTGGCAACTACATGCCTCCTCGTGGAATTTAGCAAGTTTCACCCTCCGTTTAGCTTGGACGCTCAGCTGTGTGCTGCGGGCTCCCTCCTATGGACACTCGACTGTGTGATGGCGTGCTGGGCTTCGATTTGGTTGTCACGTAGTCCATTTTCACTATTGCTTCTTTTAGTTATGTAGAAACAACCCCTGATGAAGTCCATTTTCATTGTTGCTTCTTCTAACACCAACTTCAGGATGAGAGAGAGCTAGGGTGGTTCAATGCCGCGTAGTGCATAAGAAACGCCCCTTGGGGCTTCTCCTCCATGTTACTTGTGCTTGCGCACGCTACCTTTTGCGTTTGGCTTTGATATGTGTGCTTTGACCCTGTCTTGTTGTTGATGTAGGTTGCATGGAGCGAGAGCTAGGCCTTCGCGTAGTGTAATAGACTTTGTTCTGTGAGCTCTCCTCCCCTGGCTTGTGCTGAGTTGTTTGCATTGTGTTATGTGTTACTAATCTATGTGTTGTGTATGGCAGATGTGCTTGGTTCGGTGGCTGGGGATTTGGAGTTCGGGCCTGTGCAGTGCTAAATTGTGCTACAATCAGTATTGTCTTGACCTCATGCATATGAAGTGTAGAGTTTTGAATATTATGGTTTGGATATGGAATGCCATTGCAGTGCAAGGACCAATGACCCCATGGGCTCCTCTTCCATGGCTTGACGCGTGGTCTTGGCCACTGGGATTTGGTGCGTTAGCTGTTTTTTTTTTTGTTTGTTTATTAATTATTAAATAAAAAAAAATTGTTTTCTGTTTGTGCAGGCGCGGCTCCTTGGCTGTGGCTGAGCGCTGCGTTTAGGCTGGCTCGCGTTCCATATATTATATGCAGTGGTTTCAAGGTGTTTTTTGTTAATGAATACCAACAACAACCACAACCCAAGACCTCACCCTACGAGCATATTATTCGACCCAGCTGAGCTGAGCTGAGCGGATAAAAGGAGCGAGGCGAAGGGATCCCTCCTTTTATACCATCTGAAAGCTTCTGGTCATTCGCGAGTCATTCTGGTACCCTTGAATAAGTTCATGGTCTTGTTCCATGAAATATGTCCTCATCTTTCCAATATGCTCCTTTGAGACTGGGGCCCCTCAGTACTGTGGTATATGGCTACGGGAAATACTTGTCACGGATCCATAGGAGACTGGAGAACTAGAATCCCAATCGGCCGGAAAATGGGATAGTTATACGATTGCTTGTCTTTCTCATTAGACAGATGCATGCATAAATCTCAGTTCGTACATTATCCTATAAACCCCATGCATCATTTTCTCTTCCCCCGTAGAAGGATAGGGATGTATCACTGTAGGCTAGCCTGGAGTTCTAACAACTATATACATAGTTCATCTGATCGTGGGTGAGGGCAAGTAACCGGGAACTACTATGGAAGGAAGGGAATTCCATACCCGGCTGGCTCCTCATGAGAAATGCTTTCCCACTTCCCTTGGTAGTCCTCAGCATCCTCTGGAGGAACAATTATACATGAACCGCTGAGTGGGATAGAGTCCCCGCGGTGATATAAGTCGATTTGTCCATGAGGAGTCGACCTGGCCAAGTAAAAAAAAAATCAATTCTACTGAATGATTCGACTGGCCAAGAGAGAGATTGACTCTGGCTGTGTGGTGCTATATTGTGTAATTTTTGTGATTTATGGTTCTCCGTTTGTATGATAGTGGCTTTTACAATTTTTTTTTTT
>JASDQU010258147.1:4700-15755 GCA_032191745.1 Picea mariana | reverse complement strand
TATGTATTATTTTAAAAGCTTCAAATCAATACAATGATTATAGTTCACCACTCATTCCACCATATCAGGGAAACAAGAATAGGTGGCTTGAATGAAAGCTTAGAAAAACTATAAGGTATGATATGACAAATGTTATGATTAAAAAATATGACATGTCTAATAACAAACATCCGAAATTGTATCTCATACTAGCCAACAAAACATGGTTGCTCCCATGCACCAAAGAAATTTAACAAAACTAAAAAAGTCTGAACTTGGTTCTTGATATTCCAAAATAAAGTGAGGCTAGAGGTGTGGTGAACCTGGGCATCCATCTGTGTTGTAGCTGAAGACTAACATTTGTTCGTGGGTTGGACAACACGTTTTTTTTGGTGCACTTGCCAAAGAGTCGAACAAGAGGTCGATGCATCGACTTAGGATGCTCTGGTTATGTTGTTGCTCCTCCAGGTTCCTCCTCATGTCAAAGATTAGTTGAAGGTGGTCATTCGAAAGACGATGTAGATTGAGCAGAGGTTGCTCAATTTTCCCCTCTGTAGTCGCACAAAGAGTCATATCTACATCAAAAGTTGTTGGTGGAATTTCGTCCATGGCCATTCTAGAGGTGGCGTTTTGAGCTATCCAGTCTTCCAACCAAATGGGGGGAATTTCTTCTTGAACCGCACAATCGTCTTGCTCCAAAGGCCTGGCTTGGGATTTGGTGTTGATACTAGACATATGTGTGGCTTCCATAGTTTGCAAGTAGAGAGAAGGGATTTCTTCCTCCACCGAGCAACTTCCAGGGTTAGGCATGGTGTCGGTGAGGGGTGGTGGATGTTGGCCCTTGGTTAAGGAAGGAAGCAAAGATTAAGGAAGGAAGGAGAAGTACGAACTACGTGGAAAACACATTGATTGAGATTGGGTCGAAGTGGTCAAAGAAGGAGAAAAGAATGAGCGAAGTAAGGGAAAGCTATTCGTTGAATGAAAAGATCGAGGATAACAGATAAAAGAGGAAGATGGATCATGGACAACTCATCAAGCAGAATAATATGTCAACGAGTACTTTGGAGCACCTCATGGAAAAGTAGGAAAGACAGGCTTGCGAAGCCCTGAAAACGTGGGTCAAGTTGACCTAGGCTTTTAGACACCTAGGGTTTTGGTATCTAGGGTTTTGACACTTAGATGCTTGTCATGTAATGTATAAATAAAAGTCTAGAGGACCTGGGATGGGGTAGTTGTTGTTGTTGTTGGTTATTCATTGTTCGTTCGAGGAGAGTCATAAGTGTTGGATGTTAGTTGTGATTGTTGTGTTGAGAGAAATAGTGACTCCAGATTGCAATATCTTGATCTGGGTTCGAAAATCAACCCTGCAGCTAGGTGCGCATAGAGGGGAGATAGAGAAGAGATAAATAGAGAGGGATCTGCAAGCTAAGTGCGCATATAGAACTGTATGCTTTCATCTTAATATATCAAAAAGTATAGTTATGTGGACGTATCCCTAGGGAGAGGGTGAACCATGTATATCTTGTTGTCATGTGTGGTTGATGATCTATTATTGGTCGTTTGCTATACTGTTGATGCATTGTTGTGATACATATGAGCTATACTGTGCGAAGTAGACTTAAGTGGTAAAGAATAACTAGATCTATGTGTATGTGTTGCCCTGGATCAAATTTGCATTTCCTCTAGTTGTAGACACCTATGTATTGCAACCCCCTATTGCTACTTCGGGTGAGACTGCATCTTCTTCGTAGGTGTTTCCGAAAGGGCCAATAGTTAGGGATTGTTGGTGAATTGTTAGAGTTGAACCATGGGTCTCCCCCCGTGGGTCTCCCCCCGTGCCAACAAATGGTTCTGTTTCAAGGACCAAGATCTTCGTGAGTGAATTTCAAGGTGGTTTCCATCGAAGACAGAGATTCAAAAGTGGATAGAAGAAAAAGATAAGGACTTCGCTAAAGCTGAAAACAAGAACCCTAATCTTAGTACAGAGGATTGGTTGGGAAGGTATATCTTTACTGATATACATGAGATTTTCTTTGGAGGAATACATAAAGAACTATACAAGTGCTTAGCCAAATTAGCAGATACCCAGTTTGAAATCAAATCTAGACCACATGTGGTTTGGACGTCGGTGTTAATCAAGAAGGTCAAGAGAGTTGATAATGTCATGTCAAGAGAAGTAGACGACTGGTTTGATAGAACTATTGGAGGGTACATTACCGAGTTTGATATTGACAGGGTAGAGTCATATAGTCAAGCAGAGATGTATTTCTTTAAAGGACCAAGAGAAATTTTTTTACACTTTTTGAAGTTGAAGATAAATATGTTATTGCATGAGAAGAACATATTGAAGATACAGTAGTTGTTCATATCGAGAAGCTAATGTTCAAGAACTCAGACAATGACATCAACATAGAGGTTGGACATACGCGCAGTGGGAGAACCTTCAGAGAAGTTACACTAGTAAACCTACTTCAGCAAATCCAAGAACCACTAGCATAGGATGAAGGGTTCTAGAGTGGAGAAGAAGAAGAGGTATTGAATGAGGAACAATAAGGATCCATTGGAGCAGAGGAAGAGAATAATGAAGAACCTTGTCGAGAAGAATAAAAAACTTTAGGAACTGCGTTGAATGTTGAAGTAAGTACTATTAATCCTCCTGTTGTTTTAGCAATATTCAGTAACCAGAGTAGTTAGAGTTATCAGAGCACTCGGAACACTGTTACCAGCAGTTCAGTACATACTTAGTCAAGAAACCTAGGAATATCTATGGTATATGAAATGAGGCTACCTATATTTAAAGGAGATGGATCTGAAGATCCTGATCAACACTCGTTCTTATGTGAGGTTGTATGGAGTATTAAGCAAGTCAATGACGAAGCAGTTAAGAGAGCTCAATTTAGTATTACCTTGAGAGACCGCACACTGAGTTGGTATATGAAGTTTTCTACAGTGAATGCATAGCCTAAACCATTGAATACCATCAAGACTATGTTGAGTGCAGAATTCAAGAATATCAAGTCGGAGTTACAATGCATTACCAAACTGAAAGAAATCAAGCAGAGAGTAGCTGAACCTGTTTGGGAGTTTGATCAGAGGTTTAAGAACTTGACAGGCTGATTGAGTTTTCATATTCCAGATGAGCAAAAGAAGGAATGGTTCATTGATGCCCTCTTACCACACATCAGAGTTCTCCTGATGAAACAAAAGGTTTCTTCACATGCTGAGGCATTTGAAATCGTCATGAAACTAGAATCAACCCCTATGGGAGAATCCAGCTTAGGTATGAGTCAAATTTTGAGTTAGTTAACTAGCTTATCTCTGCAGGTTGAAGTTATGGAGAAAGAGAAGGGAAAAGATAAAAGAGATGACATCTGGTGTATCCAATGCAAATTAGAAGGCCATGATAAGGAGCATTGTCCTCTATCTCATGAGTACTTGGCTTCTGGAGCTTTGAGCCCTTTGAAATGGGTTAGTCTACCCTGGTGTGAGGTATGTAGAAATAGGTATCGCCCTGATGAATTCTATTACATGAAAAAATATGTCCAAACACCTACAAACATTTACTGCACATTCTGTAAATTTGTGGGGCATGACGAGAAGGACTGTAGGGATTATGATCTCTTACATGAAATATCAAGAGATACATATTGGATTCAAGGAGAGATGCAACAAGAAGGAAATACTACATAGTTTAACTTCCTGGGAAGGGGAAACTTTAACCCTCATGGTGGATTTAGAGGAAGAGGACGAGGAGGAGGCATGGGTCGAGGTTGAGGTCAGATCATTTTCTATAATTGTGCATAGCCGGGACACTTGGAAAGGGACTGCAAGAACCCTTGTACCACTTGCAGCTACTGCAACTAATTTGAACATGTTATTGAAGATTGTCCAGTGTTGTTAGCTAAACTCCAGAACCAACGAGGAGGAAACAAACAAGTACAACTAATCTCAGCATAACCTCATGGAGAGGATCCCAAATTCATTGTTATCACTAGAGGAGGCATTTTTACAGGAGAAGACAGAGTGACCCTAGGAAAGACTACGGAAGAATCAAGGGTCAAAAGAGTTGCAGAGAAGACACAAGAGTTTGATCTGAGGAAACAAAAGAAGACATTTGAAGAGGAAAGAAGAGAACTTGGAGGAGATTAGGCTTCTTCCTCAAAGGCACAACTAGAAGTGAGAGAATGTGGGATGCCTCTGGCATTCAATCAGTCTGCATCACTGGGAGAAGGAAAAGAGGTAAGCAATCTTGTTAGTTTCTTGTATACGTTCATTGATTTGATTAAGGATGAAAGAGCCATAGAAGAACTACAACACTTGATCTGACAGTATGAACCAGGGAAGGTAGACCCTCTGTTGAATAGAGTAGTACATCAAGTATCCATAAAGAGAAGGACAAATAAGGAACTACACTTTAATGCTCAGATTGAAGATTATGATATAGATTATGTGATCATCGACTTGGGATCAGAAGTCAATGTTATGACGAAGCAGACCTAAGCACTGATGGGAAAACCTAAGTTGATTTACTCCCCTATTAGGCTTAAGATGGCTAATCAGCAGGTAGTAATCCCCTTTGGAAGATTGGATCATGTCCCTATGGACATCGACAAGGTAAGAAAATTTGTAGACTTCGAGGTGATTGAGATAGTTGACGATATGTAAGAATATACCGTGTTGTTAGGAATTGATTGGGATTTCAACAATTTGACTGTGGTTGACTTAAAGAAAATAAGAATGAAATTTGAAGGTGATGGCCTTAGGGTCATTGCACCTCTTGATCCTGATGAAGGTTGCAGATACACAGAACCCATTAGAGAACAAGACCATGCATACGAACTAGAGAATATATATAAATTGACCGCAAGACAACATGATTACATTAATCCTACAACAGATGAGAATTTAAGTTAGTGAAGTGACAATGCATGCTCATTAGATTCGCAAGAACACTGGAGAACTAGCAAAACAAAATGTATAAAGTTTTTTCATGGAGGTGTTCTAGATTGCCCAGGTAAGTTCACTGGATTGGCACAGAAGTTAGTAAATTTCCCACATTTGATGTTTTAAATAATTTAGAAACTTTCTTATTGGAATTTGAAGAAACTGTACCATTACAACAGAGACTATTGGCACTAGATGAATCTTTAAAAGCAATTCCATCAAGATGGTGGGGAACACATAAGAATAACATCACGAACTGGGTGCAATGTCACACTTTGATGATAGTGTGATTTTTAGATCAAGTTGAAGGGTGTGAAGTTTTATACATAGGTCGGAGTTGTCCAAAGGACCATGTGTGAAGTTGTGAGGAGGCCTGGAGCAACATTCCTTAGGAACAGTGTGTGCATAAATTCATTAACACCTTGGATATAACGCCTTTTAATTGGTATCTACAAGTAGAACTATGCCTCACCACTGTAGATTGGCAGGGTATGACTCAGAACTTTGTAGCTACATTTTTATTTGAAAGTCAGTACCCCACAATACATCAAGATTTACAAGTTGTAAGACATAAAGTATTTGAGGAGGCACCTAACCCCCCTTTGGAGAAAGAAGAAGATGAATGGACTGTACCTCTTCAGAAATTGCAAGGTTGTTACAATATCAATGTTGATGAAGGCAATGATCCTAGGAATGTGAACATCACAGAAAATGAAGCATAGAGAGATGTAGAAGGACTAGGAGTTGAAATACCTTTCATTGGACAACCAATTAAAATCAAGAAAGTTAATATTGGAACAGAGAAAGCACCTAATCTCACAAATGTTGGATATTATTGGGATGATGCCACCATTGATAAGATCACATAACTATTGCACGAATATCAGGACTTGTTTCCAACCAAGTTGACAGACATGAAGTGAATTAAAGGGCCCATGGGAGAAATGAAGATCCCCTTGAAGACAGATGCAAGGCCAATCAAGCAAATACCATACAAAATTAATCCTAAATATAAGAAGAAATTCAAAATTGAATTAGACAGAATGTTGGAAGCAGGAATCATAGAACCTATTGAAGAATCATAATGAATTATCCCTATGGTGGTCCAAGATAAGAAGACAGGGGAGATCTGAATTTGTGTAGACCTAAGAAAGTTGAATGATTCATGTTTACATGATCCATTCCCTACACCATTCACTGATCAAGTGTTAGATAATGTGGGAGGACATGAAGTTTACTCCTTCACAGATGGATTTTCAGGTTATTGCCAGATCATGATTGCTAAGGAAGATTGACATAAGACCATATTTGCAAGATAATGGGTTTATTTCCAGTACAAATTGATGCCTTTTGGATTGAATAATGCACCAACCATTGTTTCTAAGGTGGTGGTCGAAGAATTCAAGGAATTTTTACATAAATTTATGGAAGCATATTTTGATGATTGGACTATTTTTCACTTATTGAAAAATCATATTGAATGTTTAAGACTAATGTTCTATAAGTGCAGGAAATGTTAGATTACCTTGAACCTGATGAAATGTATGTTCTTTTCACCATTCAGAGTGTTGCTATGCCATATTGTGTGTAAGCAGGGATTGCCGGTAGATCCTTCGAAGATCGCCATTATTGTTGATCTACCTTCGCCTACTTTGGTTAGATAGTTGCGCGCACTACGCTGGGACATACTGGATACTATAGAATGTTCATTAAGGGATATGCATAGATAACAACACCCATGGAACATTTATTAAGGAAATATTGTCAGTTTCAATGATCAGAGGAATGCCAGTAGAGCTTCCACACTGAAATGGAAAATGGTTATTGCCCCTATTCTGGTTTTCCCAGATTGGAGTAAGGAATTTCATGTGCATGTCAATGCATCATTCATTACCTTAGGAGTTGTGTTAGCACAACTAAGAGAAGGATATACTGACCGACCATTAGCCTTTGCTATCAGGAAGTTAGTTACAGATGAGAGAGAAGATTTAGCCATGGTGTATGTGTTGCAGAGGTTCCGACACTACTTGTAGGGAGGACATTTTAAGATGTTCACTAATCACTCTACGTTGAAATACCTAGTCAGGGGGAGGAATATGCATATGGATACTGTTATTCCAGGAATATGATTTTGAGATTGTGGTCAAGCTAGGGAGAATCAACAAGGGACCTGACCACTTGTCTAGGTTAGAACATGAAGAGGAACCTGGAGTTTGGAGGATACTCTACCATATGCACGGTTGTTGGCCATCAGAAAGGTTGATGATCACTTCTCCAAGATAGTCCAGTTCCTATCAAAAAGAGTGACACCTCGTGGATATACAATCATTCAGAAGAAACAACTGGTAGTTCGTGCTGCGGATTTTTCACTTATAGATGGACAACTATATAAGATGAGACATGATGAGATCTTGAGGAGATGTGTTATGAAGGGAGAAAGACCAATGATTCTAGCAGAAGAAAATGAAGGCATTGTAGGAGGACACTATGCAGGGAAAGAAACAACGTCGAAGGTTCTTAGAGCTGACCTCTGGTGGCCTGCTTTACATAAAGATGCTAAGGAATACTACAAAGCCTGTGATGTATGCCAAAGAGTTTGGAAACCTTCTAGAAGAGATGAGATGCCTTTATCACTTCATCTAACTTTATTGGCATTTGAGAAATGGGCTATTGATTTCGTGGGACCTATCAACCAACCAGGGAAGCGCACAAGAGGAAGATACATTATCACTGCGATAAAGTATTTGATCAGATGAGCAGAAGAAAGAGAAGCTAAGGACTATAGTATAACTATAGCTATGCAATTCATATTTGATGATATCATAACCCAATTTGGATGCCCAAAGACCCTAATGAGTTATCAAGGCACACATTTTATTAATAAGACCATTCAAGCCTTGACTCAGGAATTTTAAGTTCATCATCAGAAGAGTATTCCATACCACCCACAAGCGAATGGAACAGTCGAAGCTTTCAATAAAATCTTGGAGACATCATTGATGAAGATTTGCAGTGTGAAAAAGGATGATTGGGATTTGAGAGTACCAATAGTACTATGGGAATATCGAAACACTTGCAAGAAGATGACAATGCAGACCCCCTTTAATTTGGTTTATGGTTTGGAAGTCGTGGTACCTATGGAATATTTGATTCCTAGTTTGAGAATTACAGCATTTACATATATGGATGACACAAGCACTATGCAAGACAAGATTGCACAATTGGTTGAACTAGAAGAAGACAGATTCATTGCAGGATTTCACTAGCAGGTACATAAGGAAAGATAAAAGGCCTATCACGACAGACATATAAAAAGGAAAGCATTCAAGCAAGGATATTTGGTATTAGTATATGACAACAACTTCATGAAACATACAGGGAAGTTTAGGACACATTGGCTTGGGACATATGAGGTTTCCTATGTTACAGAAGGAGGATTTGGGCATTTGAAGACATTGAATGGAGAATGGAAGGACAATTTAGTGAACAGGAGTTGGTTGAAATTGTATTATGACAACCAGTTGCCTCGCAACTCTTAGTAAAAGCATAAGAAGAAGGGTCTAGGTACCAGGTGTAGTTGAAACTGGGTACTAGACATAGAAAAGACATTCTTCACAAGGAAGGGAGGAACAGGGCAGAGAGTTCAGGTTGCTCTACCTAGTCTTAAGACAAAGAAAAATAGAAGGTTCAGAACTACAGTTCCTCGGGGCGAGTCACCTGTGAGTGTTGGGGGCATGTTGTCCCTTGGTTAAGAAAGGAAGCGAAGATTAAGGAAGGAAGGCAAACTATGAACTACATGGAAAATAGATCGACTGAGACTGGGTTAAAGTGGTAAAAGAAGCAGAAAAGAAGGAGCGAAGTAAGGGAAAGATAGCCATTGAATGAGAAGATCGAGGATGATACATAAGCAAGGAATATGGATCATGGACAAATCAACAATAAGAATAAGATGTCAACGAGTGCTTTGGAGCAGCTTGTGGAATAGAAGGAAAGATAGGCTAGCAAAGCCTTGAAAACGAGGGTCAAGTTGACCTAGGTTCTTAGACACTTAGGGTTTTGGTATCTAGGGTTTTGACACTTAGATGTTTGTCATGTACTATATAAATAAAGGTCTAGAGGACTTGGGATGGGGTTGTTGTTATTTTTGTTGGTTGTTCATTGTTCATTTGAGGAGAGTCATCAGTGTTGGATATTAGTTGTGATTGTTTTGTTGAGATAAATAATGAGTCTATATTGTAAGATATTCAAATAGGTGCAAAGATCAACCCTGTAGTTGGGTGCGTAGGGAGGGGAGATAGAGAAGAGAGAAAGAGAGAGGTATCTGCAATCTAAGTTGGCATATAGAACTGTATGTTTTCATCTTAATATATCAAGAAGCATGGTTATATGGATGTAGCCCTAGGGAGAGTGTTAAGGTCCTAACCCGCACATAGGTAGATCAATGTATTCAGATGTAATAAAGGTCAATATTAATAAGGCCTTTCAATAAAATAGAATAAGGTATATGTAAGAAGACCTAATACAAGCTTCCGCTTCTAGAAGGATCTTCCTCTAGATGCTTCTCTTAATAGACATATTTAGTATAAATAAGGGTCGAGGGTATGAGAACCCTAGCTGGGAGATTATTGTAACAGAGCATTGCTCTATTGGAGGTTTCCCCCTCGAAGAGGCCTGTGAACATTGCTTTCTGAATCAAAGTGTTATTTCCATTTCTATTGTTATATCATTTCCATCTATTGTGAAGATTATGTTGGATATTTTACTGTTATTCTGCCATTTCTAGCATTTTATTTCTGTTTAGCATATTTTATATATCTGGTATCTTGCAAGTGGTATCAAAGCACTTTCCTTGGCAGAAATTGTGGGTATTTTTTTTCAGGGTAGAGACGTATTACATCGTATTTAAGCCACCACAGAGATCTGTCGTTACACGCAAAAACCCATGGTTGAGGGATTCATACATGCAGGAAATACAAGTGGTTCTTAAGCGCACATATGTTGGCCACCCTTGTAACCCATGTTGGTACCCCTTCAAGTGGTAGCACATCAGACAACACTTTTGTACGGATCGACCTAGATTTCCTGAAGCCCTCTTTAAATAAACCTATTGGTCACTGGACTGCTATAGTGTCACCGAGAACATCACTTGGGAAGATACTCTCTAGTACCTGGGTAGTCGGGTAGTACGACTAAGGGTATGGTCTATCCTCCTTCATTAGTTTCCTCAGATATTGGGCCGAGTACTACTGTTGGACCCCAAACATATATCAAAGAGCTATAGTATAGGGCAAACCATTGTCCGTAGAACCCTTGAATACCTAAATCTTGGGGAACATAAACATAAACATAAACAAATTAAACTGGCGAGATCTATTGCCACACATTTGTGTTCGGGTTGCTAAGTAAATACACATTTCTCTCTGGTTTAGAATTTGGGGATTTCAGTACTGCAACATTCTTCAGACCAAAGTATAACCCCAAAGTATAACCAAAGTATAACACTGCAACATTCTAGAAAAATTTTCACCATTATTTGAGACCTATTCCATTAGATTCATCTCTTCTCCCTTATCACTTTCATCCATATCATTTTTCTACAAAAATTTCTAACCCCGCTCGCTCCCTTTTTAGTTCACCCATCCTCATGGCCCATACCCATAGCCAGGAACTAGAGTCTCACTTCAACACCTTGCAATCTGGTTTCCTCGAAGTGCAACAAATTAGTGCTACTATTGCATCCTGTGATGCATCCATAAATGCATCCGTAAATGTAGCTGTGCAGTCCACAATGGTAGAAGTCAAACACGAACTGACCACCCATCTTGAATCTATCTTTGCATCACTCTGCACCAAACTCAAGATCCCTACCAATGACTCTTTTCCTGATGCACATAAAAAGATTGAAGGTGAAACTTCTTCCCATTCCTTTCAACCCCATCACTTTCAACAGGACATACGCCTTCCGCGGGTGGATGTAACCAAACTTGATGGCTTGGACCCCACTGGTTGGGTCACCCAAATGGAACATTATTTCTCTCTCTACAACATTAAATATGACTTGGCCAAACTCCGGTATGGTGTTCTCCATCTAGATCAAGAATGCTGGCAATGGTGGCAATGGAGAAAAACTTC
>JASDQU010258144.1:0-11434 GCA_032191745.1 Picea mariana | reverse complement strand
AGTCAATGGGTGTCTCCACTTGTCATAGTTCCCAAGAAAAATGGTAAGTGGAGAATATATGTAGACTTTAGGGAGTTGAACAAGGCCACCCATAGAGAATATTTTCCCTTACCATTTATTGATCAGGTGTTGGATACCTTGTCCAGAAAGAAGTATTTCTCGTTCCTAGATGGGTTTAGTGGTTATAACCAAATATAAATAGCACTCGAAGACTAGGAAAATACCACTTTCACCTACCCATGGGGAACCTATGCTTATAGGGTTCTTCCTTTTGGAATTTTCAATGCCCCAACCACTTTCCAAAGGGATTCCCTAGGCATTTTCTCCGACTTGACCAATGATTGCGTGGAAATCTACATGGATGACTTTACAGTCCATGGAGATGACTTCCATGAAGCTTTGACCAGTCTAGAAAAAGTCTTGATTAGGTGTAGGGAAACTAATCTTTCCCTAAGTAATGAAAAGTCAAAGATGATGCTCACTGAAGGTATTGTTTTGGGACATCACATTTCTAGTTATGGAATTAGATTTGATCCCGCAAAGATTCATATTATCACACAAATTAGAATACCTTCCTCACAAAAAGAATTTCACAGCTTTTTAGGGCATGCTGGATACTATAGAAGATTCATTCCGAGTTTTACAAGCTTAGATACCCCTTTATTCAAGTAATTATATAAAGAACACGAATTTAATTGGAATGATGAATTCCAAGTATCTTTTGAGATTCTGAAAAAGAAATTGTCAAGTACCCATCTTTTAAGAGGACCAAATTGGTCCCTTCCTTTTCATATCTGTATTGATGCCTCAGAGACAACCCTGGGGGCAGTTCTTGGATAGAGGGAAAATCAAATGCCTTATGCTATTTAATTTGTCAGTAAAAACCTTTCCCCAACAAAATTTAATTATATAGTCACAGAAAAAGAATTGTTATTTGTAGTCCATGTTATCAATAAATTTAGACACTATATTACATTATATCAAGATTTTGTACACACTGATCATTCAACCATCAAATTCTTAATGAACAAACCTGTAACAAACCCTAGAGTTACAAGATGGTTGTTATTATTACAAGAGTTTAATATCACTATTATTGATAGACCTAGTAAGGATAATCTTGTGGCTGATTTCTTATCTAGAATGATTCATCTGGGAGATAATGCACTAGTAGATGATAACTTTCCTGATGAAAATTTGTTTGTTATTTATACATTTAATCCTTGGTATACATATGTAGCTAACTATCTTGTGACACGGAATATGCCTCAGAAATTGTCTCCTAGAGAAAAACAGAAAGTAATTCAGCTAAGTGCAAACTACATGTGGCATGATGATTGTCTTTATAAAACAGGGCCAGATTTGGTAATTAGAAGATGTGTAAGGGAAGATAAGATCCATGATATTCTGCAAGCCTTCCATGATGGTCCTTGTGGAGGCAACTTTGCTGACAAGAGGACCACCTATAAAGCTATGCAATCTAGTTATTATTGGCCTAATATTTTCAAGGATGCCACAACTTATGTATCCAATTGTGATGAATGCCAACGAATGGGTAAGCCTACTACATGAGACCAAATGCCACTTCAATCCCAAGTAGTCATTGAACCTTTTGAGAAATGGGCATTATATTTTGTAGGGCCCATTAATCCTACATCTAAAAAGAAAAAGTATATACTTGTATGTACTGACTATGTGACTAAGTGGGTTGAAGAAAAATCTTTACATTCTGCAAGTGAACAATCAGTGGTAGATTTCATTTTTAATGACATTTTTACTAGATTTGGTGTACCTAGAGAAATTGTGACTGATCAGGGGACTCAATTTACCTCTAATCTAGTCAAATTTGTTACAGAACAGTACCAAATCAAGCACATGAGATCTACACCTTATCATCGTCAGGAAAATGGGCAAGTAGAATCTACCAACAAATTCATTAAGTCCATTCTTACTAAAACAATATAGCTACACCACAAAGATTGGGTTGATAGATTACTAGAAGACTTATGGGCTTACAAAATCACCCGGAGGAATACACCAGGACATGCACCTTATGAGTTGGTGTATGGGAAGCAGGTGCTTATCCCCATATAATTCCAGATCAAGACCTTCGTGATTGTTGTACAAGTTGGCATGAACTTAGATGAAGCCCAGAAAAAAATACTCTTGCAGCTTAATGAGCTGGATGAAATCAGGTAGGAACCACTTCAAAGAACCACCCTTATTCAAGAGTAGAGGACAAATGGCATGACAAGTATCTCAAAAAGAAAAAAATTCAATCGGGATATTGGGCCTTGTTGTATAACAGCAGGTTCAAGAACTTCAAAGGTAAGTTAACTACTCTTTGGTTGGGACCTTACGACATTCACACTGTCTATGATAATGGTTCAATCAAGATAAAGACAATTAACGAACATCAGACACCCCTACTCGTGAATGGTCACCGATTGAGAATTTATAACAAACCCTTGTCAAAAGAGGAATTTCTGACACATGTGATACATAATTCAGATATGTAGGTGATCGGTAAGGAAGGAGATCTTCGTACTGATCCACATTGATTGATTGATTTATTTTTAAAAATTTGTACATAGGTGTGTGGGATGTGTTTTGTTAATAAGATGAAGGTAACAATGGATTCTTACCTCCTTTGTTTTACTTTCACATTTTATTTTTGTTAGTATATTTCTATAATTTATTTGATCTTTCACGAACTTGCTGAAACGTCAGTTTTTTAAAGAATCAACAATAATTTGTTCTGGTCCGGTACCAACAGTGCTGATCCGGTACCAAAAACTTTGTTTTGGTCCGGTACCAACAATCCTGTGCTGATCTGGTACCGGAAGACCATCCTTATCCGGTACTATAAGGACATATCACCTATTTTCTAATTGACAAAAAATGTTATACCTATTTCAATATCTAATGTCAATTAATATGAAGTGTGAATCCTTGCAGCTAGAACTAAGGAGTTGACTGCAGCATCAAATCATCTTTCATGAAGATGATTTAAGGGAATTATTTTAATTTCTTTTGGTTCAATTGTTGGCTAAAGGGAAGTATTTTAATTTCTTTTGGTTTTGTTGCTTGACAGAGAAGATATAATTTATTTTTCCTATGTTGTTCGATAAGGAACCATGTTTAACCTGATTTAAAGTTTAGAGGTTTCCTTCATCAAAAATCCCATTACAAACAACCTCAGTACTTCAGCATGATTAAAGGGATTAAAAATATTAGCCAAGTAACTATGTCACCCTAATTAGCCTTCAATAGTAATCATTGGACTATCTTTACTAAACAATAGCATATGAGTATATGAACACTCTATGTCATGGGAACACTAGGAAATTTTTATGGAAGAGGATGCATTGGTACCCTAAGGTAAATTTAGGTCATTTTCTTATGGACAAACTCAGACAAACCATACATCTAGAATATTCTAAAGGAGTAACATACATACATGAGTTTATTTTTCCTTCAAACAAATCTTTAAATACATTCAAATAAGAGAGTATATCTTCTAACCCAATACCATCCCAGCCTATAAAAGGGTTTTCAAACTCCCCCTGTCACCTGTGCAAAATCACTCTTTAACAAAAACTAAAATAGGTGAATATGGGACACAAAGCCTCTGATAGAAAAAGGGTTTAAGAAACTAACCCGTCGGGATACTGAACAGGTCTGTTGGTAGCAGGTACCGGTCTGTGGTATGACTAGGAAAACCCATCAGGCTATTGAATAGGCCTGTTGGCAATGGGGCATTCGGCCTGGGGAAGGTATGTCTCTCACTAAATAACATAACTACCCCACCAGAGTATTGAACAGGTTTGCTGGCAGTGGGTTCTAGTTTGAGAAATGGCTCATTTATACTTTTTTGATTGAAAAATTCACTTTTGTCATTTAAAATAAATAAATGAATACTACAAGCAAATGTCATTTTTTTCATTTATAATATACAAATTCCATATTAACAAACAAAATGAACACTACAAGAAATTTTCTATTTGAGAATTACCCTAAGTCAACTGTACCGGTCTAACATCTAAATCCTACATTACCTAAGAAGGAAACTTCTTAAGAGTGGGACCCTGACTAGGGAGTCTAATCTACTTATACCGTGAAATTTATCCATAATATATAATGATAGTAAATCTTTGAAGCAAGTTAGGTTGGATCTGTTCTTATGGAAAAATACAAAAACCTCCTTGTTTTCATTGCTGAATGTTGAGCTTGTCAATAAGTCATCAGAAGAAAGGCAATTTCATTTTTAACAACAAATAAGGCATGAGATCATATGCTAGGTGACAGATGTACTTTTGGAATTTCATTTGGTTTCTCTTCTCTTATCAATTTTCTTTCATTGTGATACAATGTGTCAGATATTTTTGCATAAGGATATGCAACACCTTTGGCATGGGGGAGGGTCAAAGAGCCTCTTGCAGGACTCTTTTCCAGACTCACATCTCATCTTCAGAGACCATCATGTTCACCTTACAACCCTGCAGAACCAAACACAAAGGAAGAAATTCAAAAATAATCATAGAATAAAGAAGTTTCATGAGGTACAAAAAATTCTAGTACTAATCCTCCAGAAAACTCCAGCCTAAAAGATGAACTCTGATAATATGCAAGATTCAAATACAAAGGTAGTCGCATATGCTTCTGATCATGAATATCATATGGGTATTGGTTATGCAATGGTAAAAGCAAAGGTAACATGGTATCGTTTATTTTCCTTTTCTTATAAAACTACAATAGGTATGAAACTTTATACTAGATCTTATGACCTTATTGTTAAAATCATGCGCTTAACTATTATTTTACTTCCCACATACCCATATTCATAACCCTAATTAACTTCCTCATCACGTAAGCGCTCGAAAAGACGTTGAGGGAAAAATCACACTAAATTTGATATTGAATGAATGTAGTTATGAATTGAAATGAGTATGAATTGAAATGAATATGCCCGGTAATGATGAATCACGACTCTAAACCAAGAACGTGCTTTTCCCTTAGTAATCATGAATCTACCTTGTATCATGTTGCATGATTCAACATCAAATTCGCCACTTGAAGGTCCAATTGCTTATCCCGAACAACAATGATGTTTTAACTGTCATCGTGACTGCTACCAAACGTCCCGTTCCCATCATTGTACTAATGGGCATAAATAAAATGGTTTATCTGGGTGGCGAAGTCATCCAGATGAGCCTCATCACATCTTAATTTCCTTCGCAACATTTTCATTAAACCCACCTTTCTAATTCTCGACGCCGTCACTATGTTCATTCCTGTTTTCCCTGCCATTACCCATCTTTTATCCATTACATAGCCTATTGTTTAACCTGACATCTCTTCTCTGCGGTATCCGGTACCAAACCCTTACGCTCACAGTCGAGCAAAATATTACGCCCATATCCCAGTTTACACTCACATTTTATAAGGATGGTTTTGATTAGGCATGAATCGGTCTTCCAGGTTTATAGGGAGACTGAAGAGTTCCAGTTGTGTAGATATAATTATACCAGAGCAGGTTGGATCCCATTTTTAGAAAAATTCATAGGTTGTCATGAAGGGATATCTCATGCATTCACCCAAAGTTACGATGGAGAAATTGTGCACATAGGTAACCTGCAACTAACAATCAATGAAGCAACTCTAAGGGAGGCCATGGGATTTCCTAGTAGAGGAGACAAGTATTTCAAACGAGTAGAAATCAATAAGGAAATGTGCCAAAGATTTCTGAAAGAAGACCATCAGCACGCTGATTGGAAAAAGGGGATTTATAGAAACTATATTCAGGAGGAATATCATCCAATGCTTTCCATCCTCCAACGATTCCTCACTTGTGAAGGCAAGTATGTTGTAACTTTCCTATATCACCTTAGGCTTTTGTTGCACTTTGAAGAAGGTCCTGAGATTGAATTTCCATACTTTTTATGGATGAGCCTGAACAAGATGGTGAGAGGTGTCAAATCCTTATCTAAAACTGAGAAAAATAGTATTTATCATCAGGGTCTTATCAAAATGCTAGTTATACATGAAATCAGGAAGCAAAGGTTTAGTTGGAAAACCCTCATCACTCAACACTTTTCCACAGAAAATGAACCTATAGAGGAATCCCATCCTGCTCCATATGAAGATGATGAACCTAAGAAGAAAAAGGGTAAGAAATACAAGGTAGCTCCATTATCCTCCAAAGCAGTGAGCCAAAAAGATAAAGCTAGAATGAGAAAAGATCGAAAAACTCATGACTCTTCGAGTAAACAAGTAGGGCCTTCTTCCTCAGTTAATAAGGCTCTTAAAAGTCAAGATTCGAAAGATAAATCTGAATTAGTAGTAGATATCTCAGCAGTAGCACTTGACGAGAAGGGTCATAAATCAAATCCCTTGAGGAAAGAGAAGAGAAGCTCAAAGCATAAAGGTGAACAACCTATAGAACAACCTCCTATAACCATTCCACAGACAGAAAAGAGGAAGAGAAATTTTTTTAGCACTTCTGAGAAGAAGAATCCATCATCTCCTTCTAAGAGAACCACAAGGAGCATGAGAAAGAAAGTAAAAGCATATTTCAATCCTCTTGCATATGAAGACCTAACATATTTTACCTCCTCTCCTCTAGACCTACCCGTCCAGGATGACATCCCTATCTTAACTGAGGAGAAAGTTAATATTACTTTGTGTGGGATGAGAGAGGAAATGGAAGAAAGAGAACACATCCAGTTGGAAACAATGGATTCAATGAAGACTTTAACAAAGGAATAGATGAGGAAGAAGATTGAGGAGCTAAAAAAACAAAATTGGGAACTAAAATAAGAGGTGAAGGAATACCAACTATTGGATGGGTATATCAAGAAGGAAAATGAACAACTGAAGGCAACCAACCAACAAATCCAAGATGAACATGAAGAGAATTATAATAATATCAAAAATGTACTAAGACTCTTACAATACACTAGGGTCATAAAAAGGGAGCTAAAGGAAGAAGCCTCAGCTGTCAACATCATTGATCCACGGGATTAAAGAGAATGGAGTCTCAAGTTTTGTAAAAAAAATTGAGTATGTTTCAGTTGCATGGATGATTTTGGCATGGGGGAAGGTTGAGCCTCTAAATTGACATCCCCATCACCATATTATACTCCTCATTTACACCTTTTTGGCCTACCTAAGCTTGGATAAATAACAAAGAACACTATCTCCAGTCACTTATAAGGTCATGAGGTAAGGTGTATTTGAATTCATGCATTTTGTGGTTTATTAAGCTAGGAGATTAAATATTTCATCTGCTAATGTTGAAATTGCTATATGTAGCCTTTAACCTTTGGACAAGTCCGGCACTCCTATGTCAGCCAAGCCATTTAGTACTTATGCGCCAACTCACACAATTTGGTACCTACCATGTATTTTGGTACCATGTATTTAGGTACCACTTGACGACTGTTGAGATTTGGTACCCAAACACAGATCCAATATTTTTGTTATGCCTTATGTCTAAATCCAATACCAAGAGCGCCTCCTGTTCAGATCTGATACCAACAACTGCAGCCTATTTTAGTTTGGTACCAACCAATTGCACGTTGTTTGGATCCGGTACTATCCGCCATGTCTGGCCTATTATGATCCGGTACGAGTAGAGGAAACATAGTATGCCAAGTTAAGCTCTAGATCATGCCTGAGATATTTGTTGACTGTTTATTAGATCATCAAAGTTTCTAGAAAGACTATATTGAGCTAGTTTTATTATTGCTTCATCTTCATGCACTCTGTGTCATGAGGATGAAGCTTAAAATATGTAAGCGAGAGTGTAAATTTGACAATTGCTGATTTGCTAAAGATTTCACCTTCTTGTGCTTCACGACTGAGACTATTTAAATAGTCGTGGCAAGGACTGGGGGAGAGCATAGCATAGCACAACATGTCAGATCGGTATCACATATTGTAGAACACATCTTGAGTTTGAGTTTATAGAAGAGTTTCATTTATTTCCATGTCTTGATTATTGAATCATAATGAATGGATGCAAATTGAGTTGGTAGCATAATCTAATTTCATGTTTTGAGATCCGAGTAAGAGTGATTTGTTGATCGAAGACCAACTTATTGTAGACTCCAATCACTGACCTGTTGAAGCAACAAGGGCCCACCGTCGAACATAGGTCAACATTCTTGTGGATTAGTGTTAGCATTTGATTTCGATAGTGTAACTGTTAGACTAGTTATAGCTTTGATTTCTCAATTTAATTCATCATCTCTAACAGTTTCAGATGTTAGCAGTATAGTTCAATTTAGGATTTTGATCATATAATTACCTCTCTTACTGGTGTCTTGTAACTCTGTTGATTACGAATCCTGGATTCGTAATTAGTGTGTGCATTATACTAATCAAATAAGCAACATGACAGGAACTGGAACTTGGCTACTCTTTCTCGGGATCTTTCCTCAACTCCTTTTTTGAGTCTTCATTCTCTCTTGATTTCCTCCCTAATCCAATCTTTGATTTAGGGCCTCCAACATCCCTTAATGGTATGATATTACTTGCTATAGATTCCATGAGGAGGAAAATATTGTGAGAGATATCAATGGCTTTCTCTTCCAACCTCACAAGTATCTCTTCTACTAAATCTAAAGGGTTGTTGTGAACAGACTCATCCAGCATGGCTAGGGTTCTACAACTTTATTCTTAAGACAATTATTGTATCCTAAAACTTTGAACAAATACCCCAAATAAAATTGCTCTTATACCAATATGATCTATAAACTATCGTGGATATTCCACTGGAATAACTCCTCACAATAGATATTATAATATTCTGAAATATTATACTATGTAGATTAATTTTCCTTAGATCTTGGATTAATTAATTATTGGATTTTCTTGAATTTATGAAAATAATTGAATACAAAAATTAAAGAACAAGCAAAATTATACACACCATCCACACAATTGAGCACAATATGTATCTTGGGAAACCCAATATGAGAGAAAACCAAACTAGAAGGTGAGCCTATGCTCTTCTCTCTTTTCTTCAGTTATGGGATGCAAGTATTGATCTGTAAACAATGGGCCTATGTCCTGTATGTTTCATCAACGCAGATTCTTTGTGGAATTTATATTTGTTTCTCTATTCTTTGGGTTGTTTACTTCTTGTTTTGTATTTCTTCTGGTCTCTAGACCAATACCAACTAAGTTCCCAAACTATGTCCAAGACCATTAATGAAGAAAATGTTGAGTGGATGGATTCAATCATCCAACAGTGGAGACAAATGTCGAGGGGGATAATTTAGTCGATCAACAGTGAAGAAAATGTTCTTTGGATGAACTGATCCGGATTTTATGAGAAGAACGAAATGACTACAGATTATTACCAGATGCTTAACATAGAATAACAGAGATACAGTAAAACTGGTTTTCTATTCAATAAGGAAATAAGTTGAAACTGTAAAATGCAGCGGAAAACAAGCTTGTTGGAATGGTGGCAACTTATCTCTGAGAAGAGATGTGACAGCTGTGCTCATTTGCAAGAAGATGATTACCATGAGGCCCTCATAGCCTTTTTACAATAAACAAGAGTTTCAAAAAACCTAAACATCCAAAAACCTAACCCTAGGAGATGAAGCGCCAAAAGTCATGTGGGCCCCATTTGGGTAAGTCAGTACATCAACTTCCAAGGGTCGTAACTTTTGCATACGATATCCATTGTAGGTGTACGATAGCCCATTGGAAATATCTATCCGAGGACTACAACACTTGTGAAAATTTTCAAATTTTTTGACGACAACATACCCCAAAAAACGTTTAGGGCCTCAAAACGGCTCTAGAAGTTCAGGACTCGAAAAACTGCTAAAAATAGTAAATTAGCAAAATTGCTAGAAAGCTATTTTGAGCTAGCTAGAAAAGGTGGGTGGTCATCGATATCCACTTGGATCAATCCTCCATCCTTAGGAAGCAATGGTCTCCATTGTGTTGATTTCCCCCATCAGATGAGGAAATTTCTACCGAATTTGCCCCCGGGTGAGCCACTTGCCTTGGTGCAGGAGCTGCCATGTTTTGACGACTCGATAAAGCTGGATCCTTTGTTGTCGAGTGCCCTTGATCTGTGTGTCCACAATCTGATCACTAGATGCCTGTTGTATGTAGTCAGGGTTGATCTCTATTGGTGTCATTTTTTATGCTACATCTGAGGTGTCCAATAATGGTGGGAAATAAGGCTGAAGGAGGTCCACATTGAACACTAGGTGCAGGCCAAGGAAAGGAGTAATGTTGAGCACAAAATCGTTATCCCCCACAACCTTGGTGATGGTGTACGGACCATAACAGAGTGGGAGAAGCTTTCGATGGGGTCATGTAAGTCGTTCTTTCTGCAAGTGCAACCAAACTTTGTTGCCCACGTGAAACTTATGTGGAACCTGATGTTGGTCATGGCATTGCTTGTACTTGTCATTGGACTTCTGTAGGATATCCTGAACTTGTTGGTGGATGTGTTGGATCCTCTCAATGAACCAGGTGTCTTTGTCAGCCTCAGTTGGAGTAGGAGAGGATTTGGTCAAGGTGATCGCAAGGGGAAGTGCAACATCTATGCGACCTAATTTTTGGAATCCCAACCCCACCTGAAAGGGGCTGTGGCCGGTTGAGCTATGCAGGGCTCGGTTGTAGCAATGATGGACATAGACAAGAATCTCATCCCATGTGCAAGGGTGCTTGGAATTATACATCCGTAGGATATGCACGATCATTCGATTTATGACCTCAGTTTGGCCATCTGTTTGGGGGTGGAAGGTCATGGATCTGGTGAGCTTGGTGTCCAATAGTGCCCATAGGCTCGACCAGAATGTGCTAAGAAATTGATTGTCCCAATATGAGACAATGGTTTGTGGGATTCCAAAATGTACCCAGACTCGTTCAAAGAATAGATTGGCAGTGGATTTTGTTGTGATGCTCTTCTTGCAAGCAACTCGAATCACCATCTTAGAAAAGTGATCGACAACCACAAAAACACAGTCATTTCCTCGCTTGGTGGACGAGAGGCCTGACATGTAGTCCATTGAGATGGATTCCCATGGTCTGTCAGGAGTAGCAAGAGGGGTGTACATGCCCTGTTTCTTAGTGGTTGGTTTGGCAATAACGAAGGCAGTGCAAGACCTGATATACTTGTTGACCTCTTGTCAAAGTTTCAGCAAGTAGAAATGTTTTTGTAGCATCACCACTATCTTTTCGATGCTGAAGTGTCCTGGCACCCGGCTGTAGTGGGATTCCCAAATCAGCTTCGCTTGCTCACTTGAGGGAACACATATATGGCCCATACAACACAACAACCCATCCTGAAGATGGAAATTATAGACAACTTCCTTTACACCCAACATTTGGTAGGTGGTGGCGAAGTCTGAGTCTGTCTCATAGAGTTGGGGCCATCCAAAGGTCTCATGGTCATAGG
>JASDQU010258143.1:0-12027 GCA_032191745.1 Picea mariana | reverse complement strand
ATCTACAAACTTACCATTCCATAACCCCACCCCATATCATGCATTTCTAGGAAGCCAAGCAGCACCGACAGCTCAGTATTGTGAAATCTGTCGAATCCATGGACATGGGCCAAGATAGTGCCCCATTATGCAGAAATATTCGACAGTATCAAATACAATACACTGTGAGTTTTGCGCATATATCATGCACACTACCAATCAATGTAGAGTGTTGGATGCACTTGCAGATAGGTTAGACCAAAGAACATTCAGGGTGAATGAAAACCCTTAGGGACCAGGAAGAGGTTGAGGAGGTGGATCTAGAGGAGACTTTAGAGGAGGAAGAACCGAGGGAAGAGGGCCAAGCAGATGTTATAACTGTGATGAGCAAGGTCACCTAGATAGAGACTGTCGTCATCCAAGGTGACCATGCTTCTCTCATAGCAGAACCAATGGGCACGCAATTGAAGACTACCCATAATTAATTTCAAAATGGGAAAATAGAGTACGACAACAAGGAACTAACCTCATCAGTTCAGAAATCAAGAGAGGTATTAAGGGATAATTTCCCAACCTTAATATCGTTACTCGAGGAGGAGTGAAAATATGAGCTGATGTTGATACTCTACCTCAGATCTAGAAAGAAACACCTAAAGAAGACAGGTATGACCCTCTAAAATAGAAGTTGTTCTTTAAATATGCCATAGAAGTATTTCAGAATATTCCTATCCCTGAGGTGCAATAGAAACTCCCACAACCTATTGTTTATCCTAAGATGGAACAAGTCCCTTCTTCACCCCCTGCACCCACAAACCCTATAGTCATACCAAGACAACTTGAGCAACTTCAAAACATAGTTGACCTTTGGTTTCAATTATTCTCTGACATTCTGGGGAATGATCAACTAACAGAAAAGTTGTGCAATGTGCTATACTTAATTTTAGGGAACGAAGAACCCCTAGAAGCAAGAATAAGGGATAATATTCCTTAGAAGAGTACTCAAAGAGTGCAGAGAAGAAAAGTATGAACTGGAAAAAAATTCAGAATAGTATCCTAGTTAGATGAATTTGAGATTAAGGACGTCATGTTGGATATAGGATCCGATGTGAACATTCTGCCTAAGAAGACCTGGGAAGCCTTAGGAAAACCTAGGCTGACATATTCCCCAATTTAGTTAATAATGGAAAACCAATATTTTATATTCCCCATAAGAAGAATGGATATTGTGGAAATAGATGTTACAGGAGTAAAGACAGTGGCTGACTTTGAAGTCATTGAGATCATGGGAGATAAAGACCCTTACCCTGCACTACTTGACATTGATTGGTCTTATGACAATTATGTAGTAATCAAATTAAAGAAATAAACCATGACCTTTGAGGCCGATGGAATCAAGGTAGTTCAACCTATGGATCCATATGTAGGACCCAGGTATATAGATACAATAGAAAATAATATGGAGGCAGAAGACTTGGACTAGTTGTACAATGTAACAGCAGGAACAAGAGATGATTATATAAATCCTACTGATGATGGATCAGTAAGTTGGAGAAGCATACAGTCAACAGATGAAAATTCAGAATTGGCTTTTAATAGTTGGAAACAAGGTTCGTACAAAATATTATCAAGAAGATGTTGAACTATCAGAGTGACCAGATAGGTTGGGACCAAAGTTAGAGAGCACCTAGTATACGATGGTACCTTAGAACTAGATAGTTTTCTGCTCAACATGGAGGAAAATGTAGTAGAAGATCAAACAATCTCGGTACTAGATGTATCTTTTCAGAACACCCCTTCCAGATAGTGTGCTAATCATAAAACCTTACTCAGAACTTGGGACGATGTGAAGCAAGCTATCAAGTATAGGTTCCAGATTAAGGAGCAGCTGGAATCAGAGATGCAGACAGATCTCCAAGTTGCACAACTATTCAATGGAGAATCAGATCCTAGATTGCATATTGAATAGTGCATGACACAATGGAAAGATGAGGGGATACCCTCTCACTTCTTGGTTCGGGTATTTCCCCACTCTCTAGGTCCAATCCCCAAAGCTTGGTTCATACATGAAGAAACCAGAAGATAGACCCGCAACTGGAAAACAATGGTAGCTCATTTTTGCAAGGACTTATCATTTACAAGTAAGTACCTTGAGCTTAAAGTAGTCTTGCAAAAGATCAAAGAATTTCTTTTTACAGATAATGGTGATCAGAAATAAAACTTAATGGTATGTTCCAAACATAGCCAAGAAATTCAGACTAACCTTCACCTAGCATCAACTGAGAAACCTATAGCATGCTACCATATTAGTAGAGATTCAGAAATCCTAGATGACTTAGAGTAATTGAGAAACCTAGCCATAAAAGAGACAAAGGGAAGGAGAGAAATCCAAAACACCATACCCAGCTAGACTAATAGTTCCTACAATCACCCATTAAAGTTTCGAAAAATCAACATAGGGACCGCAGAGAAACCCAAGATAGCTATGGTGGGAGACTACTAGGATGAGCAACCAGTCAAGAAATACAGAGTTTTCTAGGGGAATACGAGGATATGTTCCCAAATACTTTTTCAGAGTTAAAGGGAATCAAAGGAGTTATGGGAGAAATGAAAATTGAACTGAAACCAGGATCGAAGCCTGTGAGACATAGACCATACCATCTTAACCCTAGAGAAAAAGAGAAGGTTAATAAGGAGATAGATAAGATGTTGGAAGCATGACTCATTTTTGCAGTAGAAGAAGCAGAATGGGTCAGCCCAATAGTCATTCAAAGAAAGAAAGGCACATAGGATATTAGAGTATGTGTAGATTATATAAGCCTTAACTCTACCTGTGTGCATGACCCTTTCCCAACACCTTTTACTAATGAGATGCTAGAACAGGTTGCGGGGAAGGAAGCATACTCATTCACAGATGGATTTTCAGGGTACCACCAAGTCAGGATCACCGAAGAGGACAAAAATAAGACCACATTCATAACAGAATGGGGATCTTTCGCATACAATGTGATGCCATTTGGCTTAAAGAACGCCCCTACATTTTTTTCCAGGATTGTAATAGCAACTTTTAGAGAGTTCATTCACAAATTTATAGAAGTCTATATGGATGATTGGACAATATATAGCATGCTCAAGGAACATGTAGAACTATTGCTGCTAATGTTTGACAGATGCAAAGAATTGCAAATCTAATTGAATCTTAGATAGTGCATCTTCTTTATACCACATGGGAATTTGTTGGGCCACATAGTCTATCGATAAGGAGTATTGGTAGGCCCAACAAAAGTTGTGGTAATTGTGAATATGAATCCACCTACGAGTGCTAAACAATTGCGCTCCACATTGGGACACACAGGTTACTATCGCAGGTTCATTCGAAGATATGCAAACATTACTGCCCCTCTGGAAAACCTACTGAAAAAAGGTTGAAACATTCCAATGGACTCTAGAATGTGAGAAAGCATTTGAGACACTCAAAGAGAAGCTCAGCACAATACCGATTCTAATATTCCCAAACTGGGAGAATGAATTTCATGTCCATGTAGATGCTTCAAGAATTGCCTTAGGAGCTATCTTAAGACAACCTAAAGATGAAGCTATGGATCATCCTATCTATTTTGCGAGTCAGAATTTTTTGCAAGAAGAGCACAACTACACAACAATAGAAAGGGAAGGCTTATCCATGATTTATGCTTTGCAGAAATTTAGACATTATTTGTTAGGTTCTCATTTCAATTTCTTTACTGATCATTTTGTATTGTAATATCTAGTTAAAAAACTTGTGTTGGAAGGAATAATTTGTAGATGGTTGTTGTTATTTCAGGAATTTTCCTTTGAAGTTATCATTAAGCTGGGAAGATGAAACATAGGACTTGATCACCTGTCCATATTAGAGTCGGGGGAAAGCGAAGGAGAAGTAGATGATCAACTCCTAGATGAAAACTTGTTCCAGGATGAGGCCAAACCAGAGTACCTGGAGGACATAGCAGTATTCTTAAGTACAGGGGCCTACCCAGAAACATATTCCGCAACCCAAAAATGTCACATGGTTGTTAGAGAAGCAAATTACCAACTGATCGTCGGATAATTGTATAAACTAGGAATATACAATATCCTCAGAAGATGTGTCCTGGATCATTAAATACATGATATACTCTGGGAATGCCACAGTGGAGTTGTGAGAGGTCACGTAGGAGGGAAGGCCACTACATAGAAAGTTATACAAGTTGGACTTTGGTGGGAAACACTCTTCAAGGATGCAAAAGTATACGCTAGATCGTGTGATGTCTGTCAACGAGTCGGTAAGTTTCCACGCTGAAATGAATTACCACTACAACCAGTTAGAGCTCTAAAATCATTCGAGAAATGGGCATTTGACTTCATTGAACCAATCAACCCCACAACCAAGAATTCAAAGGCTAGGTACATCATCACCGCAACTAACTACCTTACCCGTTGGGCGGAAGTAGCAGCTGTTAAGGACTGTTCGACTGATATGGGTGCTAGGTTCATTTTCGAGAATATCATCACTCGGTTCGGATGTCCCAAGAGCCTAACCAGTGATTAGGGAGCTCATTTCATTAGTAGCACTATAACAACACTTACAACAAAGTTCCTAATCCAACATCACAAAATCAATCCCTACTACCCGCAGGCCAATGGAATAGTCGAAGCCTTCAACAAGATTCTAGAAAGAGGGTTGACCAAGGTCTGTTGCACAAATCGAGAAGATTGGGATGACAGAGTCCCAGTGGTATTATGGGCATACAGAAAAACCACAAAGAAACTCCACATGGACACACTGTTCCTATTAGTTTATGGGAAAGAGGAAGTGGTGCCTGTAGAGTTCATCACTCCAAGTTTGTATATTGCACAAATCACATGTATGTCAGAAGAGGAATCCATTTCACAAAGATTTATGGAGCCACAAGAACTCGAGGAGACCAGGTTTCTAGCAAACTTCCATCAATCAGTTGAAAAATCAAGACAAAAAGCTTGGCACGACAGGAAAATTAAGACCAAGGTATTTATGCAAGGAGACAAGGTTCTACTCTACGATAGCTAGTACCAGAAGCATCATGGCAAGCTGTGCATGCACTGGTTGAGACCATTCATAACTGCGGAGATCCAACTCTTAGGAGCAGTCAGAATCACACAACTAGATGGTGTCTTGCGACCAGGATGGGTAAATGGCGCTCCCCTGAAGCCCTATCTGTCTCAAAACTGAGAAAGAGGGAATGTTTATCTAGTCTGAAGGAGAATCTATAATAGTTATATTTGAGTTTTCTGAAATTTTTGTAAATTCAGTTAATAAAGTCGATGTGCATAGTGTTGCGCCATGACACATAGTTTATTTTTTGTTTAAGTGTTGTTTGATACAGAACTAATGAATAAGCAGTGAAGGATCTTAAGCATAAGAGAATCCATTAATGATAGTCATTAATATGATGGGGACTTCCTTTGTGGTCAGAGGGAGAACGAATCTGAATATGATATGAGTCCATGGGCCACATGAACCCCATCTAGTCACATCCTTTATTGTCATTACTATACCCTGTCTGAAGTCAGTTAAGCCATAAAGACGCGATATGAAAAGATTCCATCGGAGTTCGCATCGAGATACCCACCCGTCAAATGGAAATATCTGAAGTCAGCCACGTCCTTATTCCACTCACGCAAGTAAGTAAATGCCAGAATTGCCCAATAGGATTTATCCCGTTAAATCATCCCATCAGACAACTCAGATCCAGTTGTGTCCATACGGTCATAATGAACAGTAGTTATTGCTAAAACTTTCCCGTTAAGCCAAGTATAAGGTCCTGAGAACTCTCCCAAGAACGCATCGGTTTCAAAGAACATAGCCATTTTCGAATTTAGTAGAGCGAATCATCCTGTGCAATTGTGAAATCCGTAGTCGTGACCCTAGCCCTTAGCCTGCCGCAGGAGTGTGAATGTCAAAATCCCTACCAAGTTGAAGTGCCATGAATAAATAAGTGGTACCAGATGAGCCCTACGACCCTCGAGTCAAGGTCCTGGGCGATTTCAAAGGGAAAGTGGAGCACACTAAGCTCCTCGATCTTTACTTAACAGATCCAGTTTTGTTCCCTCAGATGAACACAGATGTCTTTTGGGAGATGGCTCCAGACATGTTCGGAGGTATGCAATTCATGCCAAAACCAGACTTTGTCAACTTTTTCAATTCAACCATCATGAACCTTAGAGACCTACCAGTATTCGGTACCACTGGTGAGGTTGCGTGGTGCACAAAATTTCTGATAAGTAGAGTGCATGACAGAATTTTATGGTTGGATAAGAGGTATCCAATCTATGTTGAAGACATCCATCAGCTTATAGGACTGTCCTTCAAAGGAGATTATACGTCGAAAGGATTTTAGGGTCTTGGTAAGCACGACAAAAAGAAAGGAGAGCTCAGCTTGTATGAAAATTTCAACACAAAGAGGGGGGGACACACAGCAATAATTGACCCCATATTACCAGAGACAGTCTAGACTAGATGTTACATCATGGCCAACAAGTTTATGAGGTCATAATACAAGGGTGAATGCAGACTAGATGCATTATCAGTAGTAGACTTTTGCACCAATGGAGCTGTGTTGAATTGGTGTAGTTACCTGTTGTAGGAACTACTAGTGGCATGCGAGGAAGCGCATGAGAAGGGAGGAAAATTCACTTATGGATATCTGTTGATGGCACTCACCATTCTCAAGTGAAAGCCACCTATGGGAAGGAAGCCAACGATACCAGACAAGGGGCACATGGTGAAGATGTTTGAGCCCTGGTAGTCAAGGCTGGATTTAGAGAATACAACCTTCAATGCCACAACATTTTCTAAGTGGTACAATAATCTGATAGACGCAACACAGAGGTTACACATTCCACAGGAGCTCCTCAATTGCAATAGCAATACAAGAAACATTTCCTTTAGCATGAACCAAAACCATACATTTGTTTGTTCGTGACATGTTAGTAGGGAAGATTTCCATACAAAGATGTTGTCGTTCTATCTGGACAAGGAGGCCTTTGACAAAGAAGTAATGTCATGGCCAGGAGTCAAACGCAGCCTGCAAAAGTCGGGGATGCATTATATTCTTCTTGTGGAGATACTAAAAAATACATACAAAGAAACATGAGCAAGACCAAGCTTAGGACTAGAGCCACAAAATCAAGAAGCTTCAGCACAATCAGACTCTGAGGAAGAGGATAGGATGAATCCATTAGAGCGTAAGAAAATAACGCTATTGACCCTCCATCTATTGCTAGTTGATGTCATGTTGTTAGGGGAGGATGTTAACCAGATCCTGAGCATTGTGTTCATTACCGAACCATTGGTGAAGAGGCCCAGAATCGGGGTTTCTTCGAATAAATGTTTGAACCCCCAACCCCTTGCATCAATCATTCCCCACACCCACTCAACGGTCAAATAAAGCCCCAACATCCACATTCATGATGAACCTGAGCCTAAAACATTTCCATCCACATTCATTACTAAGCACCCTCTGTCACCACCACCACCCTAATCGCCAACCCAAGAAACCACCAGTCCACCACAGATCACAAACCCAGAGCCGATGTAGCTCGATCAACTAGAGCAAGTGGAGCAAAAACTCCCAGGAATAACCCAAGAGTTTCCTAATACAAGAGTAGAAGTTTCTGGTCCAAACCCCAAAGTACCAGAGCAAAGCATAAAGTTGATTGGTCCAAACCCAGACATCCATGAACAACAGACTGAGCCTTCGACACAAGGAAAAGACACCCAAACTATGGAAGAGCCGCAAGCCCAAAGAAAACTTCAAATCACCTCACCAGCCAAGGGTTAGGGTGCCCAAGAAACCACAATATAGAAAGTCAATGCAAAAAAAGAGGAGATAATAGAGGCTCATAAGGAACTAGAATCAACAATCGAGCAGAGCACGACATTCGCGCATGACCAGATGGAGCGGTTTCTCCAAAACCCTCAGCAATGTGCAGAAATGATGGAACTATGCATAGGCAGAACAGAGGTTCTGAGTCTTTTTCCCTCAGATCTAAGGTTGAGGATCGCACCACGACCATCAAAAGAGGAGGAGGTAGAGACCCACTTGGAGGAGCACTCAATGGCCAGTGGACTTCCACTACAAACACGAGCACCTAGAGATGAAACCCCTCAATCTGCTGGCCTGGTACAGTAGTCAGTGATGCTCTTATTTGGACTAATCAGAGCATCAAATGATCAATTAGAGAAAAGGATCGAGGTTGTAAGGAAGGAAGGGTTTGTCACGCAAACATGCAGGGCACAGGAAGCACATGACAAAATTCACGTTCAGCGCAAACTAGAAAGAGTGCAGGAAAGACTTGTCGAAACCTGGCCAGAGATTCAGAAGGTTGCACTCAAACTACCTGAAGCCAATGATGCAAGCGAGTTGGAGAATCAGATTGAGTTGCTACAAGGAGCATGGACATAACTCGCCACTCACGCTGAGCATATGGAAGCACAGTTACAACAGACTTATAAAGAAACGGAGCAGAAACCTTAGAAGCTACAAGAGCAGATGCAGAAGATAGTACTACAAGGAAACAATGCCTGAGCAGCATTACAAAAGTACACAGCAGAATGCGCAAATATTTTTAGGGAAGAAAGCGATTGGATGGGCATCATCACTAGACGAAACCAAGTCTTGGAGGAGGTGCGCACCAAGATCCAAGTGTTGAATGAATAAGTTGCGGCCACAATGGATCCGATGGAGAAACGACAGAAGTTTGACCAAATCCAACAGGCGGACAATGAACTGAACGCCCTCTTTGAGGCACAGTTCGTAGCAAAGAAAGAGCTACGCGAATTATGACCTATCATTCAAGCAGTGTATATGCAGAAGCATCAATTTGATGCAAGAGCAGATCATGAGGGGAACTTGTTGGTCGAGTCCAAGCCAAAGGAGTATAGTAAAGAGAAGACCCAATAGTTTGTTGCAGAGGCATCACTCCTCACCAGAAAGTGGCAGGAAAAAGTTGGAAACTTTCAAGGAGTGAAGGAGTGAACCTTAGAACTAGTCCTAGAGTTGGGCCCTTTGTTTGAAGATGTAAAATAAGAGAAATTGCAAACAGAAGAGAAGAAGGAAGAAGAAAAGGAGGACAAGGAAAAGCAACATATGCTCCTGGAATTTGCGAAAGAACCAAGCACTTGAATCGAGGGTGAGTCAAAGGTTGTGGTCGGAACCTGTTGGGCCCTTCGTTTTTGGGATAAGGAATTGCGTAAGTTTTGACTGAGCACGAGTTTCAAAATCTTTAGAAGAATCTGGACAACATAGAAAGTAAGAGAAACATAAATCAATTACGAAGGACAATGCAATGCGAGCTAAGAAACAAACGGTTGCAACATAAAAAGGAAGCGTGCAAGCCGAGATGAAAGACACAACCTAGCTATATATAGGGTTGAACATAATTGTAAAAGGGTTGTCCAGTTCATTGGTTAGGCTTTTAGTTGGGTGCGAGTCATTATTGTAAGTCGAATCAAGTCAATTCCTGAGTCCGTAATGTGATCGACCTATCTGTCTAAGAATCAGAGCTCTGCAACATGAGTCCAGAGTCAAGAGTCTGGGCAGGGCATTACTGTGTATTCTAGAATCTATAATTAAGGAAAGATTTTGAAGCTAATAGGAAGAAGGATCTGAATTTTCAAAATATGATGTGTCTCTGTGTATTTTACTTATGCATTACAATACTTCTTTATGATTTATAAGTTCTACTTGATGATTCTATGTTTAAAGGCTTGTTCATAATGTAAGTAGGTTCAATTCTTGCACACATAAGATTTAGATATGTTCATGTCTCCTATGCAAGATCAAGATGAGTCCTGAAGGTTCTGTGGATCCTCCTAAGTATTTTCCTTATCCTTCCCTATTTGTTTGTCTTAGCAGCACTTCGGGTGAGACTTCTTCTCTTCGGAGGAGATGAAAATGCCATTTCTCTAGACTACTTGGTACCTTTTGTTTGATAACCTAAGAAGGACCTTGGTTTGATCAAACTTGCACCAACCTGACTTTCCACATGGTGGAAAAATAAGTAGGCCAAATGGAACACATCCGACAGGACACATGGCGTACATTCAATGGGACACATGGTGGAAATATTGGGAGACCACTTGTTGCACATCCAATCATCCACACAACACACATCTAAAAAACCACATGGTGCATATCGGGCGAGCCACATGGAGAAAATATGGAAGGCCACTTGGCACGCATCAGAAGGGGCACATGGCGCACATCTGAAGGGCCACATGATGTACATCTGACTGACCACACGACACACATTTGATGGGACACATTGTGGAAAACTAGGTAGGCCACATGGAAAACATTCGACGAGCCACAGGGCGTACATCCAACAAGCCACAAGGAAGAAATATGGGGACACCACTTGATGCACATCCAACCGGCCACATGGAACACATCTAAAAATCCACTTGGCATAGATCGGATGGACCGCATGGTGGAAATATGGAAGGACACTTGGCACACATCGAGCAGGGCACATGGTGCACATTCAAAGGGCCACATGGCACACATCTGACATACCACATGACATGTATCAGAACGACCACATGGTGCATATCCAATGGGCCACATGGTGCAAAAATAAGTAGGCCACAAGAGGCACATCCGACGGGCCACATGTCACACATCCAATGGGCCACATGGTGGAATTTTGGGGTGTAATGTTCCTAATCTGAACCATTTTGTAATTGTACATATAGGCTGGTGAGTCATTGGTACCAATTGTAAATGTAAATGAACATATATGTTAGTGCACCATTGACACCAAGTTTGGTTTTGCACTCACCTGAGTAGTGCATGGGGATTGTTATCAAAGAAAGGGTGTGCATATTTCATAGTGTTGCACACACATTTCACAGTGCACTTAAGTAAGTGAACGGGGATTACCTGGNTTGGTGAGCCAGAATGAAAATAGGCCAATGCGTCTATACTTGTAAAGTGTAATCATACTCAAAGTTATTAATATTATCACATCATTGTGCATAGACAAATCAAATGAAAACAGATGGGGGGCTAACTCCACCGAAAAGGAAAAAGGGGGGGACTTAATTCCTAGGGAATATTTTATTAATATTTCTAGAAAAGTGTAAGTTATAGATAATTATTTATCCTAAGTTCCCGAGGGAAGGAAACGAGTCACCAAGTGGAAAAAACTAGTTCTAAAGGTGACAAGTGTCAAGTTTAAGGCGTGCAATATATATTGTTGACCATAGTGAATTTTGGAGGGGAAGCATTCTTTAGGGGAAGTCATTCATTTTCCTCATATGCAAAAGGGTTCAGACCATCTAGAATATATGACTATTACCTTATCTGCAGAGAAAATATTGTAAAGTGTTTTTTTGTATTGTAACCAGAGTTTTTTTTTCGAAGAAGTGGGTTGTTAGGCCTGTGAGAATTCTCTCTAGGTGAGATTTTTGTTGTCGAAGAGGTGGGTTGTCGGGCCCGTGAGCACTCTCTCTAGGCAGGATATTTATTTTCAAATAGGCGGGTTGTTAGGCCCATGAGAATTCTCTCCAAGTGAGAATTTTGATGGGAATTGTTTCCTGGTGCATTGGGTGTTAGATGCAGGGCTCTAAGACTTCCTGTTTGGCCTATTGTTGGAACCTTGAAAGGGAAGTGGGGCAGTTGAGGGATTGTTGATCAGAGAAGGGGCACACTTCCTTGGGTGTAACAGGTGTGTGGGGAATGAGATATTGTAGACTAATTGTAGAAATGGAACCTTGGATTGAGTAATTCTTTTGATTGTCAGACCTCAGATTGACATTATGAACCCTTTTTCCCTAGTGGAGTTAAGCCTCAGCTCGGGCATGATGAACGTCCAAGTTCTGCACGCAACAAGTGACTTCATAAAATATAAGTCTCTTTATGTGCTTGTCTCATTTAATGTGTTCTTAATTATCTATGTTTAATATGGGTCTAATTATTGTATGTTGTAGCATATAAGTAATTGTTGTTATTATGTTTAATGTTGTTTACACATGTAAGTGTGGTGTCGATA
>JASDQU010258142.1:19463-31111 GCA_032191745.1 Picea mariana | reverse complement strand
CTTATCATTAATTGATAGATCTATTTTCAAGCTAATATCAATAGAGTAGGAAGTAGTCGTATCTTGTTTGTCTGCAGAACTCAGCGAGGAGCAAAGAATTGGAGCGCAACTCGGAGCATGCAGGGACAGACGTCGATAAAAAGGTACTTCTATTATCCTTCCTTCTCATGTATTAGTTTAGATAGATTTGAAAGGAAATCAGTGTCCATGTTAAGCATTTTTCTATCTAGGGTTAAGGTCAAGCTCTTAGAGGCGATCTACCTGTCCGCAGGGAGATTTTCCTACAACAGTTGGTGTGATTATATTGGAGGAAGGGTCAGGTGAAAACCATTGAAATGTGCACACACAAGACCTCCATTAATGGTAGATGCAGAGCTTTAACTCCTTCCTGACAAGTGAACCATTCTTCCCATGTCAAGAAAACACGTATTTAATAATAGTCCCTTCATGACATGACTAGTTGGGACACGTTCACTCTAAATGTTTCATTACATTTAACATATCGTTCAAATGAAGTCTTCGTTGAGACATCATTTAGTTAAGATGGTGTTAAATGAGGATTAGTGTGGGATTTCATTACCCAAACTCTTTTATGTAAATGGACTGGAAGATCACTAACTACGAATAATTCATAAAGGGATCCATTTAATGATTTGGACCATACCAAATGGTGCCAAGTGTCTTATGATTAAGCCACTTATATTCTACTAAGGGGTATAATCCTGACCTTGTTACGTGATATGTAGTATATGAATGTTATTTCAAAGACAAATTAGATAGTCTTGTGCACAAACATAGAAACTCATGTTTAAGGGGATATTACGACGATAAGTCCTATGTCTAAAATACTATGTGTGTGTGTGTGTGTGTGTGTGTGTGTGTGTGTGTGTGCGTGCGCATAGTTTTGAGACTGAAGGGAATTGTTAGAATTATGGTGAATTATCCATATAAGTTTTGTATTCAAAGTAAATTAGACTGGTGTAGGAATGTCATCGCGTGGTAGTCAGAAAATAAGATACCTAACAAATATTTATAACAGGAATCAATATTACCTCCTCTTATCAACAAATCTATTAAATGAAATTGGAGATTAATGTCCCATAGAAAAAAAAACATTATGGAAAATTTGAGGTAAATGACATATTGTATCAGAGAAAAGGTTTCAACACTTGGACCTTGAACAAGGCCAAAATATTTACTTGGTATATTTTTTTTTATGATTATGAAAAAATAACAAAAATAGTTGTTGTTACAAACATAAAACACTTTATTCTGTGTAAACATGGCATCCTATGATGAGGTATAAATCAGACTGGGGGAACCCAGGACAAAGACCTCCTTAAGATCAAGGACAAAACAAGGATAGGATCTCACCTACCAAAGTTCTGGAAATGATGAGAAATCTCATTGTTGAGTTGCAAGTTTTCAAAGTAGATAATGAGAAACTGAAAAATGCATAGAAGGAACAACAGGAAATAAATGAAGTCCTGCTGCGAAGCATAATGACAAAGAAAACCCCAAAGGATGATAACTAGGAAGAGGAGGTCATTAAAAGGGCCTCCAAGAATTCTGGTCCTGAAGCAGAGAAAGGGGACAGCTCATCTGAAGGTAAACCTCTAGCTGAAGACAAAACCAAAATAGACAAAAAAAGGAAAAATGTTGATCACCTTGAGGGAGAGTTTAAGAAAATCAAACCATCTACCTTTGACGGGAAATCCAGAACAAGGGAGGAAGATGAATCATGGTTATTAGACATCAAGAAGTATTTTCAGATATACAATTATTCCAGCAATATGAAAGTCAGAATGGCCATCTATAATCTAAAAGGAAAAGCCATCATTTGGTGGCAAGACCTGAAGTTGGCCCAGGGCCTAAAGGAGAAACAGATGGAATGGTCAGACTTTAAGAAATACTTTAGGAAACAATGTCTTTCTGAAATTTACTATGAAATAAAAACCAAAGAATTTTATGAGTTACGACTTGGTCAAATAGCTATGGAAGATATGATAAACAAATTCCTAGAATTACTATGGTTCATACCTTATATCCGAAAGGATAAAGTGAAAATCCAATGGCTACTAAACTGTTTACCACAATCCTACAAGGAAATAATCGAATTTGATAATCCCAAGTCCTTAAGTGAACTATTCAGGAAAGCCCGAATGTGTTACGACCAAAACAAACAGTGGTCAAAATTTCCCAAGGCTTGGAAAGACAAGAAACATGACCGAATGAACCAGTGGAAGAAGGGATACCAACTAGATCCTTATCGGAATGCAACAAAAAGGTTTCCAAGGAAATATTTTCACTCCAACAATCCAAACACTCAAGGAGGTGGTATACTGGTAAAACTGGGAACAAAGAAGTTTGGGGACAACTCCCGTGAACCATTAAAATGTTGGGAATGTGGAGAACCTCATTTAAGGACGAACTGTCTATCTTTGATTTCAACAACCAGAATTGTTGTTCACAATTTGTAGGAAGCCTCTATGGTGGGAGATGTGGGTAGAAGCTTGCATCAGATAATGCAGTCGTGGATGGCCGGCAAGTTGACCACCAGTCCTCTGTGGTGGAAATCGAAGGTAAAATCAATAACACTTGTATTTCTATTTTAATTGATTCTGGAGATACATTGAGTTATATTACTCCTAGTATTGTGGAGTCAAATAAACTCAAGAAAACAAGACATGTAAAATCTTGGCTGTTAAAAATAGCAACATGAACGAAAAGAAAAGTTGTCGACTTTATTTCTAATTATGAGTTCATTCTAGGTGGTCAAAACATAAAGACAAATATAAACATTCTACCGTTAGGGTCTTATGATGTAATTATCATAATGGATTGGTTATAAAGGAATAAAGCAGTGTTAGATTGTTACGAAAAATCACTCAAGTATAAAGATGAAAATGACACTGCTAGGATAGTTCAAGGGATACAAAAACCAGTCTCAATTAGACAGATTTTAGCGATGCAATTCAAGAAATGCATGAGAAAGGGGTTTCAAGTTTATGCCATCTAAGTAACAAAACTTTTAGAAAAAGAAAATAAGCCCAACTTGGAGTATTTTTCCATTCTGCATGATTTCCAAGATGTGTTTTTTGATGAAATACCCGAATTACCCCCAAGAAGGGAGATAGAATTTTCTATCAACCTACTACCTGGTTCAGCCCCTATCTCTAAATAACCTTACTAAATGAGTTTGTTGGAATTAACAGAACTAAAAATTCAACTGCAGGAATTATTGGACAAAGAATTTTTATGACTGAGTGTTTCATCATGGGGAGCACCGATCCTCTTTGTAAAAAAGAAAGATAGAACTCTAAGATTATGCATCAACTACATATAATTAAATAAAATGACTATTAATAACAACTACCCCTTACCGAGGATAAATGATCTATTTGATCAAGTAGAAGGGGCAAAGATTTTCTAGAAATTGGATTTATGATCTAGTTACCACCAGGTTAGGATAAAAGATGAGGACATAAGTAAAACAACTTTTTGAATGAGGTATGGACATTATGAATTTGTTGTTATACCAGTTGGACTCACTAACGTGCCAGCCACATTTATGTGTTTAATGAAGAGTATTTTCAGTTAGTACTTGGACAGGTTTGTGTTGGTATTTATTGACGACATCCTAGTATATTCTAAAATAGAAGAAGAACCCAACGAGAACCTAAGGACAGTTCTGCAAACCTTAAGGAAGCACAAATTGTATGATAAATTCGATAAGTGTGGCTTTTATCAAAAGAAGATACAGTGCCTGAGACATGTAATATTTGCAGAAGGTATTGCAGTCGACCCTGAGAAATAAGAGCCATCATGGAATGGTCAATCCCTAAGGATGTAGTGGACATCTGGTCATTCATGGGAATCACCGGATATTACTACAGATTTATAGAGGGATTTTCTAAAATTTCATATCCTATCACATCATTACAAAAGAAGGGAACCAAGTTTAACTAGTCACAGAAATGTCAAGACAACTTTAATAAGTTAAAGGAATTGTTAACAACCGCACCCATTTTAAGGGTAGAAGATCCAGAAAAATACTTCACCGTTTGTGTAGATGTGAGTAAAGAAGGACTAGGTGGTGTCCTAACCCAAGAGGGGCATGTTATTTGTTATGAGTCCTGAAAACTAAAGGAACATGAACGAAACTACGTCACTCATGAATTAGAGTTGGCAGCTGTAATACATGCCTTAAATATGTGGCGACACTACATAATGGACATAAATTTTTTGTTATTGACTAACAACAGCGGTGTGAAATTTTTGTTTAGTCAACCGTACCTTAATGCAAGGCAAGCAAGATGGCTATCCTTCTTGAGCAAATTTGAATTTGATTCTACTCGTAATCCATGAATCATATGAGGAATTAATTGCAACCAGGGCATGATGATTACCTTTCTTAGGAGCATGATCTTCTTCCTTCTGCTTCTTGACTCCCTTTGGAATGAAGTTTCCAAGGTTGTTTTGTTGAAGTGCCTGTGCCATAAGATCAATATTTTTCTTCATGCGTGTGGATTCTCCATGATTCATTTTATTGCAGTAAGTGCACTGCTTTCCCTTCTTCTTCTTCTTGGAATCTGAATTGTCTTTGGATCTTGAATAATTGTTAAAGGGTTTGGAATATCCCTCCTTCTCATCCAATTTCTCCTTCTTGTTCTTTTTGGATGATCCTTTTCATAACGCATGGTTAATGCATGTGATTTGGGACCCTTAACAAGGCTCATCTGTATGAGTTTTTTATGCTCATGTGTGAGAGACTCAATGAACTGATCCATCGTAGGAATTTTCCAGTTTGTTCCAAAAAGACATCTACCAGAATGGAAATTGGATACATATACAACATATTCTGGTCCTAGGTTGGCCAAGATTGTTAGAATATATTCTTTCTCTTGTGTATACTTGTCAATACCACATTCACCCAAGCTTAAAATCAAATATTTAAATTTATTAAAGAAATCTTGTATATTATCAAAACTTTTAGGGTCTAAGGTATTCAACTCTACCTGAAGCATATGACCTTGCATCTCATCCTGCTTTTCAAAGAGTCCTTCCAAGGTGGTCTAGATATTGTTTGGAGTATTTCAAGCGGCAACATGAATCCATAGATCGGTGGAGATTAACTCAATAAATAGTCATGTGTCCTCATCCTTATGGTTCTCCCATCTAGTCTTCTCAAGCGCTGACGTAGGTTTTGTTTCTGTCGCCATCGTCAAATTATACAGTCCTTTTCTTTTGAGTTGGAATGCGGCCTTCAGATTCCATTCAAAATGGTTGTACGGTGTGAGTATTATCAAAAAACATTATTGAATAATTTGCATTGCCTCCATCCCTGCTATTGATTCTTAAAAAATCCTGAAAACCCAGATCGTGGATTCTGAGATATGACAGACGGTTCTATGGCAACTATAGATATGATAAAACAACTATATTTCCTAAATTATGATGTGGGTTTTGGATATGTTTGGTGAGCATGAGAATTCATATGTTATACGTCTCTGGTTAAAATTTCATCCCGACCCAGATCACAGATTCTGAGATATGGCTATTTTACTGCATAAACTCAATTTTATGGACGGCTCCTGAATCGTCACACCCTAGAGAAGGATAAAGTGCAATGATGTTGAGTGAGATCATCGCAACCTTTTATAGGGATATCCTATGACAATTCCAGTCATCGCACCTTTCGATAGGGATAGGCTGCGATGATGCCAGAAACTAGGTTTACTCGAATCCTCTTTTTCTCTTCTCTGGCTTGTCTGGGTTGCTCCAAGAAGATTGGCTCTGATACCGTGTCAGTGTTTCATGGAAACCTACACAAGATACCTAGCTAAAGCATACACAAACAAATCTTATCAAGAAAAGGAAGAGATACACACAATGAATAATGTGAATCAATGTATATTATGATCTAATCAATGAGTGAGTGATCTTTACTAATATAGGCAATGACATCCTATAATCAGGAATGCGTGCATAATAGTGATAGTATAAAATTAGAAAGTCTAAAATAAAACTAGTCAATTAACTCCCACTGAACTAGTGTTACTCCCATTGAACTAGTGTGCCAAAAATAGAAATTTCTCCAACATTCCATACACCCAAGAAATCCATAGCTAGTCTAAACGGATATTTAAAAGACTACATAAAAGTATATGTGAGTGTGTGCATGAACTGGTGGAAGAAGATGGAACCCAAATACCTTTTGTGGACAAGCTGTTTACTTCACCAAGTGCACTGGTTGTTCTTCCAACCTGTAAAAGAGCCATACAATAGCTTTAGTAACTTACTAATGTACAAAACATTAAAGAATTAAATAAATAAAAGAGTCAAAGTATACTTATCTTGGATCCTGACTGCATATCAGATTTGCGAAGCAGACGACCAAGTCCTAGGAAGGGAAGTGGGTGTGTATTTTATTTGATGGGTTCCCTCGCAAGACAAGGGGACCCATCATCAGTTTACATACATGATAAATTAATTTAATTGTGAAATTAATAAGAATAAACAAACTTCTAAATTAAGTTATGTAACTTGATACCCTGTAGTTTATAAATTACAGAGAGAAGATATAATACAAACTGTAAACTAGAGAAGGGTTTTAATAATTTCGTAAGTATTACTTCGAGGAAAATTTCAAAAAGAAACCCCATATGAAGAGACATAAGAATACTGTGGTGAGTCTAGTAATTAAACATGAATTAACTTTCATAATACATAGATGAACCTTTCGACAAGGGTGATACTTGCAGCGAGTATGAAATTAAGAAATAATTTACAATGATGTAAAGATGCAATTCAGGTGATAATATAATCCATAAAGTTAAATTTCAATTACACAAAATGCGTTAAAAACCCTATAATATCCCCAAAAATAAATTATTATTGAAGTCTGAAAATACTTAGGAATTTATTTCCATTTTTGGCAAATTCAAATTTGAAAACTTATTGCCATTTATGGCAATTTTGAATTTGGGAATTTAGTTAATTGTAATTAATTATTGTGACTGATTGGGCAACGATTTGGTTTTCCCGACTAAACTCTTTGACTATGATAGTAGTAAGAGACAAATAATTGTTATATTTATTACAGAGATATAACTGTAACGACCAGGTTGAAATCAACTGACCATGACCCCATGGGTGGTGAACAAAATTGAACTACCTCAGGGATGAATTTTACAAGTGGAAAATCTTGAATTTGGCCATTGGTAGCCCCTGAAAATCAGGGATTTGTAAAGATGCAAAAATTCCCAAGGGGAAAAGACCTAGGCACAAGATGAATTTTCATATATAGCATATGGGAGAAGGTAGGACCCTGCCTAGTATGCTGGGGAAAAAGAAGGAATTTTTGTTATGAGAAATAAATCTGAGTGCAAGGCAAGGGTAATTTGAGATTTGGGAAAAGACTTTCACTTTCTATTATGAGCACTATTTCTGAGTGTGAGGCAAGGAGAATTGGTATCTGAAAGAGGACTATAGTGAAAGAAGAGTTTTGAGGTTCGCCCTCATGGAGTCATGGTCAGGCTAGGGGGTGAACGGAAGAAGTAGTTTGGTTGTTCTTTTCTACGGTTGGGTGGAACTTGGATATTCCATTTTTTGTCCCAACAATTTGTTTAGAGATGTTCTTCTACTCTTCCTTGGTTAATCATTCTGTTGATTAATAATTGGTAGAATCTATTTACTTAGTTCTGGTTAAATGTTCTATTAATGAATGACTGATAGATTACATCTACTTGTTGGGTAGAAGGAAACAAATTATTGAATAAATCTTTACAATTAAATTTATGCATTGAGTAGAGCCAAGAAAGACTTTTGTATGTGCTAACTGTTGATAAATGTATGGACGTTTTCCTGAGTAGAGTTAAGAAAAATTGTTCTGTGTATTATTGTTAACAAAAGTGTGAAAGTTCTCCTCTTCATGTTCTTTAATCTCTGGATACAATAGGAAAGTAATTATTGGATTGATCTATGGTTGATATTAAGAAATGTTTAAATTTTGCAATTACCAAACGAAATTTTAAGTGAATATCATAATTGTAATATATATATGTATATGTGTTGTTACCTATACGGATTTTCTGAGCTACATGAACGTCTATTACATGAAGCTATTTCTCAATTATTGCAAGTAATCTCCTCATTAGCCGACTGTGTTAACTATAATGAAGGGTTACAGTTCTCTTCATTTTTTAATCTCAGGAGAAAATGTCCAGGGATTTAGATATAGAAACCTGTTACCTAATACAAGGTCGGTGCAATTTTTAAATGAGTCTTCAAACTGTACATAACAGATGTGATCATAACTACTATTTAGGGAAATCATCTTCAATAGGGGTTTCCCCTCTATCCTTTTTTTTAAGGATTGAGGATAAATTTAACCATCTTTTTATAGGAGCCCGGTGTAAAAAATATCACGATAATAATGTGCTAGGGTAGATCTGTATCATTTTCAACATAATCTAGGTTGTTATATCCAATGTAGTTGCAAGAAGGTTAAGGTCAAGAGTATTTCGACATTCCGAAGATTAGGAGAGATAGTGTGAAGCTGCACATAGAGTGCAAGTGTGCGCAGGTCCAAAGTCATGTTTCATTGATGAAAGCTTAGGAGGGACAATGATTTCATAACTGCAGATGAGACCTAAAGTTACAGGGCTCGCAAAAAAAATTTGGAAGGCGTAGTCTTTAAAACGTTTGAAATCTCCCATGTTAGGGAGGAAAGTGAAAACAAAGCTCAGGAGGGATAGTGTTTTTAAGTCTCAAGAGGAAACACTTAGAAAAGTATCTAAGTCTTGGAGAGTTGAAGTGTCTAAAAGTGGAGCCCAGACATTCGAGGTAATCAAGGGAAGATCAAGAGTTAGATCCATTCAAGAGAAGTCAAAATATTTCAAGACATTAGATATCATAGAAGTAGCGCACTGGTTAGTCAGAGGGAATTATCGAAATTTCACAAACTAGAAGATTCAGAAGAAGCAGAGTGAAATCTACGAAACCCCGAAATGCCAAATCTTGAAATCATCGAGACCATCCATTGAAAGGGGACACGTGGCAAGAGATCAGAATTTCGCTGACTTGCAAAGTGGAGAGGTCAAAGGGTGGAATCATGAGGATTCATGAAATGCAAAATCATGATTTAATCTGAGTCGTCGATCGAGGAAAGATCTGGATCGTCGATTGTCTAGGGAGAATTTCAGGATATTGGGGATCAGGAGCATGGAAGTGAGCACCCATCCAACTTCACGAAATGCAAAGTCCCAATACGTGAAGGGAATATCTAAACTATTATATCCAGAGGAGCGCGAAGCAATGGATTTGGGACCCTCTGAAAATGTCGTCATTTCGGAAGTCCAAAATGTTGAGGAAGTGTTAACTTGGAAGTCACAAGTCGTGAAATCCCAATTTGCAAAATGAAAGTATGGACTGCTGGATCCAGAGAGGATACGTGTCAATGGGTCAAGATATCTAGAAGGAGGCGGAAGTTGAATTTTTGAAACAACCAAAGCCTGGAGAGCCGAAGGCTAAGAGCCGTCAATCTGCGAGGGGACACATGTCCCCAGATAGCCCGAACAGTCGACCTGAATAGTTGGAGTTAATTTTAACCATTGATCTATGTTGGACAGGTGTCACCAGATCATGGAATCCAGAAAGATTCACTCCAGAGACTCATGGCTGTTGAATCTTGAAATCATCGAAGTCTGGAGTCCTGAAAATGACGAGAACCGTCGATCTGAAGGAGGACACATGGTACTAGATCTAGAACTCTGGGAGATACCCAGTCAGTAGGGACGAGAGATTGAGATTTGAGATCTCAGAAGTCCAGGGAGTTGGAATAGATCTAACCTGTCAGATCACCCAAAGTAATTCTAGGTCGTTCGATTTAAGAGGACACGTGGCAGGATTCCATGTATTTAAGGAGGAGGATAAAGGGACTTGAGATTTGAGATCCCTAAAGGCCGAATCCATGAAGGAGATCCAAGTCGTGCATTCAAGGAAGGCATATGGAAAAAGATATTCCTCTATGGGAGATTGTCACATAGAGGAGAGTAAAGTTGAGAGTTGAAACTCACAGAGGCTGGAAAGGCAGAGTCAACGATAGCCATTGATCCATAAGGGAGTTACATGTTGATAGATCCTGGGAATCTAGGGAGATGTGTGGAACAAAGGAAAGAAGTGGGAAACAGAGTTTGATAGCAGCTGTTGATCGAAAGTAGTGCCGATAGGAGGGAGATCAATGGACGGGGAGGATTGAGGAGACAGAACTTGTGCGGAGGATAAGTTTCCTTGAGTGGTCCTCATTTTCAACCATTGTTTTGGTGATGGGGTACGTGTTAGCTGGAGGAGGATTGTGGGGCGATAAGCGGGTTGGTTTGAAACCACTCTTACCCACACCCGCAATCGTACTTTGGCACAAGGGCACAACCCAAGGGCATATGAATGAAGGGGCTAGTGAAGAGGACCTAAAGACAAAAGGTTTTAAGTCTGCGATAGATGCATTGAACCTTATTTTAAGTACAATCTATGCTTTGTATGGGCTGAATAGATTTAATGTCAAATAATTACCTAAATTGTAACAGTATTGATTTCATAAAATTCACTAATTGATTTTAATTGAGTAAAATAGTAAAATTCAAATATTCCTTATTTTGAGCACATTTGCATATAAATTTATCAACAAATAATAAAATTTTATAGCAAATAAAACAAATACACAATTTAAATCACCTGGGTTTGATGCTAATCCGCCTTGCTGCCTTGTTGTTGCTTGTTGTTTCCTTCTTGTTGCCTGATGCACTGACCAACACTGCCCAAACCTACTATCCTCCCTGCCAACTAGGACAACTACCTAGCTCCAGGATATCATATGGATATCCTGGCCCCCATGCCTGAAACCTCTAGCAAACCGGTGCCTGTACTGATCCAATCCAACTCCAAAACTCAACTCCCCCTCTGCAATTCTAGGAGAGCCCCATAAAATAATCCCCCAATCTCCTGTACAATGATCCCCCCTTCGTAAACCTCCTCCGCCTCCATATCCTTCCTTCACCGCCTCATGCATTTACTTCCTTACCTACTCCTAGTTAATGCCCCTTATCCTTTCCTTTATTATTTTATCCTCTCGTAATTAATATGTTATCCCTTTCCGTGTATGTAACCTTTTTAATTTAAACAATATAACTTATTAATATATTAAATTTAATACTCATGTTATTAAATTTAATAGGTAGTTAATTAATTAATAACTAATTAATTAATATCATTAGATCAATCTTTGTTTAGTTATTAACATGGTAGGAAAAATTAATTACCTAATAAATCTTTTACTTAATAATCCCTAAGTATATATTCTACTAGGGTTGTTACATACACCCACCCTTCAGGAAACTTCATCCCAAAGTTAAGGTGTCTTATGGTACAAAGGAAAAGAAACCTGGTTCAGACATTCATAATAAGTAACTGACATTATCAGTAAGTAAGTAAATAAAACTCATAAACACTAGTGTATATGTACAAGAAATGCATGTGTAGCTAGTACATACAAGTCTCGTGCATGTACTAATAATCAAAACTATCATCCTTTAGTAATTTATGTATGCATCCAATCGAGTCAGCAAGACTAGTGTTTTATAAAAGACAAC
>JASDQU010258141.1:0-11145 GCA_032191745.1 Picea mariana | reverse complement strand
CTCACGAGCTCCATAGTGAAACTGGGCATTGGTCAATTCCTAAAACGCCATGGGATGAAAGAGTGTGTCACCTTTGTGACACTAAGAAGGTTGAAAATGAAAAGGACTTTCTCTTAGATTGTCTAGCCTATACCCATATTAGATCTCATTTTCAAAATATTTATCACACTACCAACCTTCCTAACCTCTTAAGTCAACAAAAGTATGGTGATATTGGAAAGCTTCTCGTAATGCTTTTCAAGCACATAAACAAAATTCTGAAGAATCACAAGCAATCACTTACTTAAACTTGTATTTTTACCCTTTTTTTTTGTTTTAGCGTAGTTTATATATTTGTTTTATTTTTTGTTGTTTTTTTCCTCTTTAGTTTTTAAAGTTTTTCTTTAATTTTTTTCATTATCTAAATTTTCTTTTTAATTTTTAATTTTTCTTTTTAATTTGAATTCTTTCATTTTTCTTAGTTTTTTTTAGTTTTTAATTTTCTAAATATTTTTAAAAAGTGTTATTTAACTACACTTTTTTTCTATGTATTGAAGTAAAGGTAAGAAATGTGTTAAAAATGGTATTTCCCACTATATTTTAAATGTATGGAACAATAAATTAATTAAGGAGACACAATTATATGAAAAATCTTAACTTCAAAAAAATAAATGGTAAAAATATTTTTAAGATTGAAAGAAGCATGGAAGACTGATGAATAAAAAAAATTAGAAAAAATAGAAAATTGATGAAATATAAGCATTAAAAAAAATGTTGAAACATTGTGGATCAAAAAATTTAAAATATCGAAAAAACCACCTGAAAATGGAGGGTGGGTGCTACCTGTAGCGCCATTTTTAAAAATGGGGTAAAAAGTTGGACCCCCCAAAAAATGAGAACTATGTAGAGTTCTTGTTAAGTTGGTAACTATGTTTTTTGAGTATTGAGTAATACCTATTTGAACATGTTCGTACTTATGCCTAGTAATAATTATCTTGTAAATGTCTCCAGAACAATGATAATAAAGAAAACTAAAACCATAACATGTTCCATCAACGATCATGAGGAACATGGGGGTGAATAGTAGAAAAATCCTTCATTTGTGTAGTAACATTCGAGGATTTTGGATCAGATTAATGGTGCTCTAGGGGAGTGAAAGTCTCATTGACATAGTTCACTATCCATGAGAGAAACTCCATGATGTAAGAATTTTGAATCTCCATATCTTCTATGAAACCTTTTAGCTACATGAAATCCTCATTTTTGGCAAACAAGCCCAAAGCTACAAATTTCTTTGTATGCCAATAAAGTTCCAATGTGCGAAAGAATATGGAATTTTGGGTTATGGTACAACCCAGATCCATAATTATGCCTCCCACTTTGTCTTCTACCTCTTCATCCTCCTTGAATTTGTGAAAAAGATGAACTTCCTCCTCAAGGTATTTCATGTCAGACTTATCCACTTTATCGGCAGTTTCATAGTAAAAATTTGTTGCACATTTAGCAGCACGAGATTGATTAGATGTGGGATTGCCGATTTTCCTTCCCCGTGGTTCCATGACACCAAGAGTAGACAATGGGAGAGAATGAAACATAAGAGCTAGATAAATAGAATGAGTGACAATGTTATCCAAAACTACAATATATAGCACCCAATACCTTCTTAAAAGGAGCCTCCAGGTTGTCCCGGATTTGTCCTCCTCAACCTTATAAATACTCTTCGTCAGGTTCATATTGATAAAATATTGAGTGTGTAGCGCCCACTCCAAGCCTGTAATCATAACCTAAACCCAGGTGTCCTTCAACATTCTCCTCAAAAAATTTGATTCAAAGTGGAGGCACATAGAGAACTAAGTATTATTCATCACAATGGAAGGATCTAGCACTACAATCCTCTCCCCTTCATGTATTATGATTGCATTCTTCATATCATGACAACTAGGCTTCATCATTTGCCTGTTGTGAGATGACATAATCCATATGGAAGTTGTCTTTATTTTCAATGAGGGAGTTAAGAGGAGTAATGCCGACATTACTACCTAGCTCGTTATCACCTAAGGCATTACCCATCGTGTCATCACCTAAGGTTTCTTGGTGACTTAACTCCCAACATACTTCCACTTGCAATCACAATGAATACCAAGAGCTATAAGAAGGGTTGTGGGTGATATGCAATGTTGTGTCCACCTATTCCCTCAGTGAGGGCATTGGCCTCCATGCATTCGCAGTTTCTATAGGATCTCTAGAGAACACCCCATCACGGGGTAAATCAATTACAATATATATTTTTGGGTGGGTATAATAAAGAGAAATCTTTATTGTAGTGTTACTTATCTTTTAATAGATGACCACCAACTGCATGCAAATCTTCCATGAACCTCCCAGCCTTAGAACACATTTCTCAACGCTCAACAGTGGGTCACCCCCGAGCTGGGACTAAACTCCACCAGGAAAGGGATTCCTAGGCTTGGCAAGGACAACAAGAAAGTCACTCAAATCAACATGAAGGGTTTTCTTCCAAGATCCACTTATGCCCACAACCCACAGACCCTAATTCCCCACACGCCTGTCCCACCATATGAGTGTACACCTTCACTATCACAAGTCCATCGGTTGTCCACCTCCATTCCAGGGCTTCAACAACATGATGGACTAGAAGTCTCAGAGTACTATAGCTGCTATGGGAGTCTCTCCAGGATAACTCACTTCCTCAACACACTCTCTCACCTGGAGAGAGTTACTCACATGTTGGACAACCTGCCTCTTCTATCCAACTCCTAAATCCAGTGGGTAACCTCCACAACAAAACTTGGGTATGGGCTCTGGTAATGACAGCAAGTGACACCAGTCCATATAAAACATGGGTAGAAACAGCCAAGGCTAAGGCATGATATGGCTTAGACACTACGCAATCATGTTGTTCTTCATAGGAAAAATAGTTAGTTTCATAACACAGGTGTGCGGGTTTCTGAAGTTTTAGAGATTGATGATGGAGGAAATGGTTGGTTTTGTGAAGGGTCTCTTTGTCTTAGTGCATGCATCAGTGGGGAGTATGGCTGACTTTCATAGTGGCAATCATCACAAGAATGGTGAGGGAACCCCCAATGAGATGACTTTACCACGTAAAAACTGCATGCACCCAGGTTGACACATGTCTTCCTGAAGCTACATGAGCTCCACTTAACACTCATTCCCTTTCCCTGGGAACTTAGGAAAACATATGTTATGTCAAACCTTAGCCTCTAGGAAATAGTAATATAATATTATTCCTTTAGAGGTAATCCCTCTAGCTTATCCCATATTCCTAGACACTTAGCCCCTTCCCTTTCCCTAACTAGTGGAGCTTAGTCCCTCATAACTCTTTCTTCGTGGTGGGTCTACACGCAACGATGTAATTTTATTAATGATGTGAGTATTTACATATACAAAATCAGGCTCATTGGCCTTATCAACTAGGCCCTCCGGCCTAATAAACACATAAGTCTTCCAGTTTATAAACACTTGGCTCACTAGCCTAAAACATAATTACAATTCAGTAGGGGCTCAGCCTTGGGGTGTTACAATCCCCTCCCCTTATTTTTTCACTATCCTTAGTGCAACATATTTACACAACAACAACAAGATTTCCAAAATCTTCAAAAAGGCGTGGGTACTCTACCCGCATAGCATCTTTAGGCTCCCATTATGTGTTGTCGGGACTTTACCAAGTCCATTGAACCTTTACAATATTTATGAATCGATTCTAGAGTTGCTTTCTCTTCCAGTCCATTATGCACAAAGGCTGCACTTGCAAAGGCCTTCTTTCTCCACCTGAATCACATTCCAATCAATCACATGATTAGCATCAAGTATATACTTATTGAGGAATTATACATTAAATAAATTATGAATAGTCATGGATGCAAGAAATGCAAGCATATAAGATATTGGTCCAATCCTTTCTATAATTTCAAATGGTCCACAATATTTGGCTACTAACTTGGAAAAACTTCCCAGCTTCAAGGAACTTTTGTTGGCTTTCACCTTCAGGAAAACATGATCACCCACTTTAAAATCCCTGTGGGTTTTGCCTTTGTCTGCATAGATTTTCTTCATGTCTTGGGCAACCTTCAAATTCATCTTTACCTTTAATAATTTCTTTTCCATTTCCATGAGAAACGTTGGCCCAACCATTCCCATATCAGTTGGGTTGTCCCATCTTACTGGGGTGTTGCACTTTCTTCTGTAAAGTGCTTCAAATGAGCTTATCTTCGGTGATGCTTGATACCAAGTGTAGATAATCTTCTCATTTAGATGGTTTTTCCATCACATACATTCTTAACATATCTTCTATCACTTGATTTAATATTTATGTTTGTCCATCAGACTCAGGATGATAATTTGTGTTGAATTTTAGGTTCATTCAAAACCCCTTGAATAATCCTCTCCAAAACTTTGAGGTAAACTTTGGGTCTCTGTCAGACACAATTGTTTTGGATATGCTATGTAAGCATGCTACTTCCCTCAAATAAATATTAACACCATTAGTTTCCTTGTGAGTAGCCTTCAATGGAATAAAATGGGCAGCCTTCGTGAGCTTATCTACCACCACCATGATGGAATCATGTTGTTTGTTTGTTCTGGGTAATCCTATGATGAAATCCATTGTCACCACTTCCCACTTCCACAGAAGAATGGGTAATGGTTGCAGTAACCTAGATTGGTGTCTATTCTCATCTTTGACCTTTTGACACTCCATACATCTGGAAATGTACTCTACAATTTCTTTCTTCATACCTGGCCAATGGTAATGGCTCTTGACTACTGAAACTATTTTCTGATATCCTGGGTGTCCCACATATGGTACATTATGCATCTCTTTTAAAATCGCACTCCTCAATTCCGAAGAATTTGGTACATAAAATTTGTTTTTGTATAAGAGAATTCCATCAATTCTCAATTCATAATATTTAGATTTTTGTTGCATTTTACCTTGCTACAATTTAGTTACCAATTCCATGTACCGCAAGTCAACTTTTTCAACCTCAAAAATTCCTCCTTTAAGATTCGTTTGATACATTCTAATGGATGTAGCATGCAGTTCATGCACTCTCCTGCTGAGTGATTCATCCACTTTGTTCTCCTTTCCTTTGGTATGCTTGATATCAAAGTCATATTCAAAGAGCAATTCCAACCATCTACTCTACCTAGATGTAATATCCTCAAATTTTAGAATATTAAATTCTAGGTGAGCTTTGAAATAAATTTTCGTTTTTGAAAAATTCGGAATTGGAAATTATTTCCCATTTATGGAAAATCTGAATTTGGAATTTTTATTGTTGTAATTAATTATTTGATGATTGTTGGGAAAATATTTGACTTTCCCAACTAACCTATTTTATTTTGACACATGTGAAAGATAGACTCTTAATAAATTAAATGCTAGAAGACAAATGGAACAGGTAGGTTAAAAATAGTTGGTCATGACTCCATGAGTGGGGAACATGTTTGAGTTACCTCAAGGCTGATTTTTACAAGTGGAAAATGTGGAATTTGACCACTAGCATCCCCTAAAAATTGGGGATTTGTAAAGCTGTGAATTTCCCAAGGAGGGAAGGAAAGACCTAGGCATAAGGATGCATATAAGAAAACATATGGAGGAGGCAGGACACTGCTTAGTATGTTGGGGGAAAATGAACTATTTGTTGTTATGAGCATTTCTAGTATGAGGCAAAGGAATTTTTTATCTATGGATGGTGACTATAGCTAAGGAGAATCATTCAGTTTTCTGTTATGGACTGAGGGCTAGGCTAGGGGGTGAACAGGGAAAGTAAACATGGTTGTTTTTCTCTAGGGTTGGGTGGAATGTGACTGTTTCATTTGTATTCCAGCATCAGGTTTCAAATATGTATCTTGGCTTGCATTCCTTATCAATGTTATGTTTATGATTATTATTTGTTAGGAATATGATGGCTTATTATAGTTAAAGGATATTGAATATAATGTTTATTTCAAATGTGATGGTGGTACATCTATATTTAAAAATTGTTGGAGTTAATTCAGAGACACCTAGGATTTATTTATCCTAAGGTTTTTCCTTGTTTACTAGTCATAATTAGTCATTATCCAGTCTCCTATATTTTAGGATAGAATATTCCACCTGGAGAATATTCTCTTTTAGTTGACACTTCAGTTTGACTAATTGAGTTGAGTTTAGATGTTGTGTTGGTTTTGTCACCATGCAACATTGGGATCATCACCGGCTAATGTGAAATTTCCTTGGGATCATCATGAGACTGACACATTACCTTTGATTTCCTGAGTTAACCCCTCACTACTCTCTGTCCAGTCAGTTAACTGAAGACTAGTTGACTAGTTAAATCAACTAGGTGGCAGTTCACTCTCGTAACTGCCTAAGATACTAGACTAGGTGGAATTTCACTCCCATAACTATTGGTGTGAGTCCAGATCACTCTATACCACCATTATGGAGCATTTTTTCTCCTCCAGTGTGCACTCAATGAATTATAAAGAGTATATCATGTGTAAATTATTCATTATTCATAACAGTTAATGAGAATTCTTTCATTCTTTCTCTCCTTCTTCCTCTTTCTCAAATTCTCTCTGAAAGTGTGTGTATTATTGTTTACCTAGATATATTATGTCAAGTTTCAATACATTTACATGGTATCAGAGCCAATGGACTTCTAAGAAAAAGGTACACCAAATGTTTTGCAGGTACAAAATATTGAAGACAATAGAAAGATGGAATTCCAAAAAGAATTCATTCTTACACCTTACAACTATTTTGCATGGAAGGATAAAATAGCCATACATCTCCAAAATAGAGGGTTGTAAATTTTAACCTTGAATACAGATATAGAACCAACATCAACCATAGAAAAATCCAAGTACTTAAATCGCATGGATGAGGCACTCAGAACAATTTGCAATTTTGTTTCTCCCGATCTCCTTTTTCATATATCTTCCTATAAGACTCCCAATGAAGCCTGGACCACCTTAGAAGGGATATTTGGAAAACATGATGAGATGAGGGGACACATGTTGGAGGTGGAGCTTCTCACATTCAATCCAAAAATCTTCGACAATATCCAATATTTCTTTACAAAATTCAAGGATTTATTGTCGCAACTCAAATATTTCAAGGTTGATAAATCGAAGGAGGAGAAACAAATGGTTCTCACCATCCTATCCAAGTTTGGTCCTGAATTCTCTATATTTGTATCGACAATCCTTTCTTCCAGATTCACCCCCAGAGCCACCTAGAAGATGCCTTCTCTTGAGGACTTTATCGAATCCTTGACACAAGAGAAAACCAAGATCATCAACATGGGAAGAATCAAAGGCCCAAGGGTGCATGCACTTATTTTTCATGATGGCAGACACAAATATTATAAATCTAAAGATAAATATAAACAAAAATCTCATGCACATCTGAAGAAGGAAGGGTACACAAAACCCTTCATCGATGCCTCCATATCCAAAGGGGAAAAGGGAATAAAGGGGGAGAAATGATCGTACTGCCACAAAGGATTCCATCCAAAATCTGCATGCATGCAAAAACAAATAGATATTGTGTCTGAAATACTTCAACAAAACATTCATGGATATCGCATCTCCGAGGGTGAAAAGAAGAAGAAGCCAGAAGATCTGAATTCCAAAAAAGACAATTCTAGACATGCCTTGACTGCAATCAACTTCTCTCCCAATGATTGGATCATAGATTCAGGAGAATCACATCACGTGGCTTCTTTAGAAGCAGAGTATTCTTCATTCGAATCATGAAAAGGTCCTCCTATTCTGATGGGGGACAACTCTTCTGTCGAAGTCACCGGAAAAGGAATGATTGAACTCTCTAACGGAAGCTTCGAGAATGTGTTTCATGTTCCCAAAATTTATGTCACCCTTCTCTCCATGTATCATATGATGAATTTCAACACTGAAAATAAATTCATATTCACACCAAATTTTTTTGACATCTACGACATGCAAACCAACTCCAGGGTTGCTTCCGGTGAGGTAAATCATTAGTCTAGATTGTATACATTTTTTTAATTCATTGAACCCGATTCTTGTTTACTGCTTACTCATGGTGAAGAAAGTAGTAGGATATGGAACGAAAGGTTTGTACATTTGAATTTCATATACATGCAACATATTAGCAAGAACAAATTGATTGATGGTCTACTAGACATCCATTTCTCCAAGGGAGTATGTGAGGGATGTGTTCTCGGAAAACACCCTCAAGAGAAATTCAACAAAGGAAACTCTCAACACGCTTCTGCACCTTTAGATATGATTAATAGTCACCTTATGGGTCCCTTTCCGCATCCATCCATTAGAAAAGAAAGGTTTGTTCTCATTTTTCTTGATGATTTCTCATGTTTTACATGGATCTACTTTCTCAGGAAAAAATCTGAGGTCTTTCAACACCTCAAAGATTTCAAAGCCCTGGTTGAGACACAGTCTAGAAAGAAGATCCAATTCCTCTGAACTGATAACGGGGGAGAGTATCTAAATCATGAGATCCATAATATTTTCCATGAGGTAGGGATTTAGGTGTAGCATATAGTTCCCTATACTCCACAGAAAAATGGAGTTGTTGAGCGAAAAAACAGATCTATAAAGGAGATGGCATCTTGCATGTTGCATGAAAATTCTCTACCACTGAGACTATGGGCCAAAGCACTTAATTGTGCAACATATCTCCAAAACAGATATCCCCATAGATCTTTCAAGAATAATACCCCCTATGAGGCTTGGATCGACATCAAACCGAAAGCAAGGATGATTTTAGGGGATAAATTTTGTTCATGGGCTAATTTTCCATGGTTTTTCCCAAAAAAACATTCATCATTCTAAAAATGATTCGCCCAAATTCTATAGGATAAAATTATTTTACCTTAAAAATCTCCAAAATTTTATACAAATTATATAAAATCCTTAGAACTTTGAATATTTTTACAAAACTATCACCAAACATTTATAGTTGGCATATGAAGGATTAGTCAGATTCAATAAGGTTTCTACATTTTAAAATAAATTTCCATCCTTAAAATCATCCCTGACTGAAAGTGACCCACTTTCACATTTTTGGTTCACGTGCATGGGCCCAGATTCCCTCTGAAAAGAGGAAGGCACTTGATCCACAGAGCACTATGTGAATTTTTGTTGGATACCCCAACGGTGTGAAGCGATATAGGATTATTGATCATTCCTCGAACTAGCTCATCATTGAGCGAAGTGTCCAATTCGAGGAAAGTGTCTCGCATGCACATCAACAGCCACATGTAGACACCTTCATTATTCCACTAGTCGGAGATGATGAGCATGCACATGCCGACTCTTCTTCAAATGAGATTTTTTATTCAAAGGACTCAGATGATTCAAATTCAAAGTCAATACAGTCAGATGCAGAGTCATAGCATCTAGATGTAGTTGTAGAGCCAGAACAGAGGCCCAAGTGGGCACATACTACTCTTCAGGATGTAGGGGATCTCGTTGGTTATCCAGCTGATACTAGGAGGACTCGATCTGATTTCAAGGAGCCTCTTTTTGTACTCACTTCCACTGAACCATTTCCCTCCAGGCATATTTTCTTGGTTCATTCTTCATATCCACAGTCATATGGAGAGACATCTAGAAATCAATTTTGGGAATCCACCATGCAGGAGGAGTACAACTCCCTCCTCGAGAACTAGACTTGGGATCTAGTTCCCCTTCCTTCTGGGAGGAAACTTATCAAATGTAGATGGGTCTATAGGACCAAGAGCACAATAGATGTAAATATTAGCAGATACAAATCCAGTCTTGTTTCCAAAGGATTTCAGCAAGTTCATGGTATTGACTATGATGATACCTTCGCTCTCGTAGTGAAGATGGATTCCATACGATTGGCACTATCCATTGTAGTATCCATGGGATGGGAAGTCCATCATATGGACATGAAGAATTCATTTCTTCACAGTGATCACTCTAAGTATATCTACATGGAGTATCCCCAGGGATTTATGCAGGACTCATCTTTGGTTTTTCAACTGAAGAAGTCCCTTGATAGCCTCAAGTAGGCTCCAAGGGCATGGTATGCCAAGATGGAGTCCTACCCGTTGTCACAGAACTTTGTACGCTGTAAATCAGACCTGAATGTCTACATGCTTAGGATGGCTAATTCACTTCTAATTTTAGTTTTGTACATTGATGATTTTATCACCGGTTGCTGGACTTCAACGATTGCTGCAATCAAGACGATTCTACACGACATGTTTCTGATGATGGATATGGGTCCTCTACACTTCTTCCCTGGAATAGAGATCAGTGAGGATGCATCAGACATCAAATTGTCTCAAGCCAAGTATGCACGAGATATCCTTGAAATATTTCACATGACAAACTACAAGTCTTCTCTGACTCCTTTCCTATCAAGAGTCAAACTTGAGGATGGCGAGGAGACTCCACTGGTTGACAACACATTGTACAGACAACTAGTGGGAATATTTTTGTATCTCACACACTCCAGACTAGACCTCTCATATGCAGTTAGTGCATTTTCCAAGTTCATGCAAGAGCTGCATGAGCTACATTGGAAGGATGCAAAGAGTATCCTTCGATACGTATAGTGCACCATCACCTTTTGGATTCATTATGCAACAGACTCTACATTAGATATCATCGGGTTTATTGATTCTGACTAGGTTGGCGATATCACTGATCTCAAGTCCACATATGTTTAGTCACTCAATCTTGGTTCTAGGCCTATTTGTTGGTCGAGCAAGAAGCAAGATGCCATTTCTCTATCTTCAGTCGAGGCAGAGTCCAGAGGGGTAGTTAAGATAACCATTCAATCTATGTGGCTACAACAATTTGTCATTGAGTTGGGCATTTAGTTTCATCGGTCGATCGTCATCTGGTGTGACAACCAGAGCACTCTGAAGTTCTGTAGAGATCCATTTCAGAGGCAATAGAAAAAGAACATTGAGATCCACATGCACTACATCTAGGACTTATTACATTAGGGGATCATCAACTTACATTTTTGTCCTTCATCACAAAAGATGACATACATCTTCACCAAGACCTTCACAGAGAAGAAGTTCCATTCTCTGCGAAGTCGTCTTGGACTGAAGGATAGAATTTCATAGGAACTGTAGTTCTTCTTTTTACATACAT
>JASDQU010258131.1:0-14190 GCA_032191745.1 Picea mariana | reverse complement strand
CCTTCCTTCTACTAAGCATGGCAATGACTATGTTTTTTTGGTCGTCGACCGATTCTCGAAGATTTCCATTATGATGGCCTGCAAGAAGAATATCACAGCAGAAGCCACTGCTAAACTCTTCTTTGAACGAGTGTGGGTACACTTTGGGATCCCACAGTCTATCATCTCAGATCGAGACAGTAGGTTCCTCAATACATTTTGGTCTAGCCTCTGGTCGATGGTGGACACCAAGCTCACCAAGTCCACAGCTTTCCATTCGCAAACTGATGGCCAGATAGAGGTTGTCAACCAGATGATCGTACACATTCTGCACATGTACAATTCAAAGAATCCAAGCACATGGGATGAGAGCCTCCTCTATGTACAACATAGCTACAACCAGGCTCTCCATAGCTCAACCATCCATAGCCCCTTTCAAGTGGGCTTGGGATTCCAGCCACTATGTCCCATTGACATAGCCATGCCATTTTTGGCTACTCAGGAAGATTCAACTAATGTCTAGTATGAGGCTGACAAGGAAAACAACTTCATTGAGCACATTCAACACATTTTCCAATAGTTTCATGACATCTTGGACAGATCCAATGCTAAGTACAAGCAGCGACATGATCAATATCGGGTGCCACACAACTTCTAGGTGGGCGACAAAGTGTGGCTGCATTTGCAAAAGGAGCGCCCCGCTGGACCCCACTGCAAGCTTCGTCCACTCCGATATAGGTCATACACTCTCACCAAGGATGTAGGGGAAAATTTCGTTGAGGTCAGCATTCCACCATTCCTTCGTCTACACCCAGTGTTCAATGTGGACTTCCTTTGGCCCTACTTTCCACCTCTACTAGACACAGCCGACATGAAAGAACAACTCACATCAACAGAGTTAAATCCAGACTACATGGAACAAGCCAGAACTGATCAGATCATGGATACACAGATCAAGCACACTCGAAAACAAAGGATAATGCTATATCGAGTTGTCAAAGCAGGCCAACTCCTTCACCAAGGCAAGTGGCTCACCAGGGACCAAGTTTAGCAAAAGTTTCCTCATCTCATGGAGGAACTCAATGCAATGGGGACCATTGCTTCCTAAGGGGGGAGGAATGATCCAGGTGGATATTGGTGGCCACCCACCTATTCCACTTGGACCCCCACCATCGCTTCTTTCATTTTTTTAGTTTTTGCACAGTTTACTATTTTTAGCAGTTTTTCAGGTCCTGAACTTCCGAAGCCGTTTTGAGACCTTAAACGACGTTTTTTGGGAAAATGGGGAGCAACATGGTTCATAGAACAATGTTTCTCACCCAAAATTTGTATTCCTCAGACAGATATTTCTAACGAGGTATGGAACACATCAAACAGAGATCGTATGCCAAAGTTACGTCCTCGGGAAGTTGATGTACCAACTTACCCAAACGGGGCCCATAGTCTTAGCGTTTCATCTCCTAGGGTTAGGTCTTTGGATATTTCGGGTTTTCCATTGTTTCTCAATAATAATAGGCCTTTGAGCCTCATTGTAACAGAGTTTAGAGGCCAATAGCCACCACATCTCTTCTTAGAGATAAGCTACCAGTGCCCTAGCTAGTTTATTTCCATTCTGTCTATAAGCATATTTCAGTCATCTGTTATTAATGAAATGAAGTCTCATATCGGCTACTTCTCTGCGTTTATGTGTATTTATGTATTTCATTGTGTTCCTACATAAATACGGATCAAGAATGTTGCAACAAAAAGGGGTGGTCCACAATATGACAAAAAAGATGCTTCAATCAAGGGAATAGAGGAAACTTTGGTAGAGGTTGAGGCAGAGGAAATTTCGGTAGAGGAGGAAGAGGACCAATAATATGGTATAATTGTAATCAACTGGGACACTTGGCTCATGACTACCCGAATCCATGTACAACGTACACATACTATAGAGCATTGGATAATGTGACGAAAGATTGTCCTCAACTAGTTGTGAAATGGTAGGCCAAAGGTAACCAGAACCATAATCAAAATCAAAATGCGCAGAAGATATCAGCTGAAAAATGAAATGAGGGAGCAAGAATATAAGTTGTTACACATGGAGGAGCTAGAACAGGGGTTGATCTAATGAATCAAGGAAAGTAGATTGATCAATGGGTAAAGAATTCAGCAGGGCCTATGCAAACTTTTGATCCTCAGTAGGAAAGGGAGACATATCAGAAAGAGAGAAAAGGAGTACTTAGACAGGATTGGGGAGCATCAACATCACCTGCACCTCATATAGGAGATCGCACTGTGCCAGAGAAGCCAACAGGAAAGGTAAGCACACTAACATAATTTTTTAGGAGTTGTGTAGAGCTAATGAAGGATGAAACTACATTGAGTACATTGTATGACATGATTGATAACTGCACGCGAGGAAGGGAAACTCTTGTCGCACAAAGGATGGTAAATCAGGTACTACACAAGAAGAGAAACAATGAAGAATTATGATTTAGTGAGCAGATTGGGGAGTATGATGTGGTAATGTCATCTTGGACTTGGGATTCGAAGTGAATTTTTTACCAAAAAAGACATGGGATATGACGGTAAAACCCAAGTTAGTATGGTCTCTTGTTCAATTAAGTCTTGCAAATGAACACAAAATAGTCACGGTTGGTCATTTGATAGGAGTACCTGTGAACATAGATGGGGTGCTCAACATGGCATACTTTGAATTTATTGAGATCATGGATGACAATCAACCATATCTAGCACTGATGGGACTGGAATGGACTTTTGATAACTGGGAAATCATTAACTTGAAAAGGAGGGGGATGATATTTGAGGTTATATATTTGAAATTTACTACACCCTTGGACCCATCAGAAGGAAAGAGATACATAGATCCAACAAGAGGGAATGACATTGACAATTTATATAATATGATTGCATGATAATATGAATGGAGGATTCTATCAACCTGACAGTGGATAGTGCATTGAGTTGGAGAAGCATTAGTTCATGCACATTAGATTCAAAAGAAGGTCTAGAGCATTGGAAGCAGAGGATGCGTGAAGTGTCAACTAGACGATGTGCATGCATAAACCGATCCTTAGCCTGGATTGGAATAGAGCCATTTGATTCACCCAGGTATGACGCATTAACTGATATAAGCATGTTTGTAAAGGAATTTGAATTGCAGGTACCCAAACAGAAAAGGATTTTAGCACTTGATGTCATCTTAAAGGTGACTCTAGCTAGATGGCAGGATACACATAGAGAGGAGATAAAATATTGGCTACAGTGAAGCAAACTAATGAAGATACGGTTTGGCTTCGAGGAAGAAAAAATTGCACAGAATTATACAGGAGAGATTGATCTGGTGGGTCATATTGAAGAGTGAAAATATTTATGGAGTTCAGTATTAGAGATAGAATGGATGCACAGATTTATACACATACTAGACACAATTCTGAAGAACTAGTATTGGGAATTTGAAATGTGCAAGGAGATGACACGATGGGAAGAGTTAATTCAAAGGTTTAGAGTCACTTTCACATTCTAACATGAATCCCCATCCATAGATGCAATCTTATAGGTTATTCAAAGTAAAATTTTCTTAGAATGGGGAACGATGGAGGTAGTATCAGTGTGCAGTGCGCACAAAGCCAATATAAATATCCATGAGTTATTGGACTGCTACAATGTAACTAAGGAAGAACAAGATGGGGACAATCCCATAAATGTACAAGTACCTGAAATAGAAGGAGAATGAGCAATAGAAGGGTCAGAGCTTGAATCTGCCTCATACACATAGTCGATAAATATGTGGAAGGTAAACATTGGGATAGCAAAAAATCCCAAGTTTGCACAAATAGGATATTATTGAAGGGGTGAGACAGTATATAAGATTGCAAATTTACTGTGAGAATACCGAGACTTATTCCCAATGAAATTTTCAGAGATGAAGGGGATAGTGGGAGACTTAGGTGCAATAAAGATCCCACTGAAACTAGGTGCTAAGACAGTGTGCTAGAAGCCTTATAGATTAAATCCAATGTACAAAGAGAAGGTGAAAGATGAACTAGACAGGATTTTGGATGCAAGAATTATTGAACCGGTAGAGGAATCCAAATGGATCATTCCAATGGTATTGCGGGATAGGAAGACAGGAGGAATCAGGATCTGCATGGATCTGAGGAAGATGAATGATGCATTTTTACATGATCCATTTCCAACACCATTCACAGATGAGGTACTGGAGAATGTAGGAGGAAAAGAGACTTATTCTTTCACAGATGGATTATTCAGGTACCATCATATAAGAATTGCGCAGGAGGATTGACACAAGACCACTTTTTCGACTGAGTGGGGGAGCTATCAGTATACAATTATACCATTTGGATTGAAGAATTCCTTGGTGGTGTTTTCCATAGTAGTGGTTGTATCATTCAAGGGGTTCATCCATAAATTCTTAGAAGTGTACCTAGATGATTGGACTATGTTCAGTCTACTGAAGGATCATTTAGAAGTCCTTAGGTTGGTGTTGGATAGATGCAGACAGTGTCATATTTTGTTGATCCTGAAGAAGTGTATTTTTTGTGCACCATTTGGAATTTTTTTGGGACACATAGTGTGCAAACAAGGACTATTAGTAGATCCATCCAAGATCGCAATAATTATGGAGTTAAAACCCCCTACATTAGTCAAACAGTTGAGGGAAATTTTGGGTCATACAGGGTATTACAGGAAATTTATCAAAGGATATATGCAGATCACAACACCGATGGAAAAGTTACTAAAGAATGAAGCAAAGTTTAAATGGAATGAGGATTGTCATAAGGGCTTGGACACTTTGAAACTTAAATTGGTAACTGCGTTGATTTTGATATTTATGTATTGGAACAAAGTGTTCCATGTACATGTAGAGGCATCGTCCATAGCATTGGGCAAAATGTTGTCACAACTAGGGGAAGGTGACATAGATCATCCAATCGCTTTTGCAAGTAGGAATTTGTCTACAACAGAGAAGAATTATACTACCACAGAATGAGAAGGATTGGAATAGGTCTATGCGCTACAAAAGTTCAAACATTACTTATTGGGGTCTCGCTTTAAGATGTACACAGACCATTCTGTATAAAAATACTTAGTCATTAAGCTAGTGTTGGGGGGGAGAATATGTATATGGATATTACTATTTCAGGAATATGAATTTGAGGTTGTAGTGAAACCGGGGAAGATGAATGCAGGGCCAGATCATCTATCGTGCATATTTTCAGGTGAATATGCAGGAAATTTAGATGACAACTTAGCAGATGCAAATCTGTTTACAGTGAAGATGGTGGATGATTACTTCTTGGACATCATACAGTTTCTAAGCACATGCATGGATTCATCAAGGATGATAGTAGAACAAAAATAACAATTGGTAGTAAAAGCAACATATTATTGGTTGATTGCATGGAATTTATACAAGTTAGGTGTACATGGAGTATTGAGAGATTGTGTATTGGAACACGAGAGACCAATGATACTTGAAGAAGTACATGACAGAATTGCAGGAGGACATTATGCAAGGAGAGAAAATGCACAAAATATTTTGTGCACGATACTTTGGTGGCCTACACTTCACAAAGATTCAAAGGAATATTGTCAGTCGTGTGATGTATGTCAAATACTGGGAAAGTGGTCTAGGAGAGATGAAATGCCTTTAAATCCACAGGTTACGTTGCAAACATATGATAAGTGGGCCATAGACTTTGTAGGAAAAATCAATCCATAAGCAAGAATATCAGGGGCAAGGTACATTATCACCACGATGGATTATTTGGCAAGATGGGAAGAAGCCTCCCCAGTTACAGACTACATCACAGAGACTGCTGTGAGGTTTTTTTTTGAGACTACAGTCACAAGGTTTGGATTTCTACGCATATTACTCAGTGATCAAGGCACACACTTTTTGAATAAGACAATTGCAGCATTGACTGAGGAGTTCCAAATCCATCATCAGAAGAGTACCTCATATCATCCTCGGGATAATGGGATAGTGGAGGCTTTCAATAAAATCTTGGAGAATTTCTTGACCAAAATTTGCAATGTAGGGAGAGACGATTAGGACTTAAGATTTCCTACAGTATTATGGGTGTACATGATGACAAGTAAGAAGTTGACAGGTTAGACACCTTTCAGATTAGCCAATGGGAAGGAAGTAGTGATTCCAATGGAGTTCATTCTACCTAGCCTGCACATTGCAACAATCACTGAGCTATTGGAAACTGGCGCAATAGAAGAGATATTGGCACAGTTGGTACACCTTGAGGAAGATTGGTTTGTCATGGTTTTCATCAGCAGAATCAGAAGGCTAGAGAAAAATCTTGGCATGATCAACACATCAAACAAAAAAAGTTTCAAGAAGGAGATCTGGTACTACTCTATGAAGCCAAGTTCATGCAACATCCAGAAAAGTTTAGAATGCATTGGTTAGGACCCTATGTGATTCAACATGTTAAAGAGAGGGTTGCATGGTTGGAAACCTTGAATGGGGAAGTATTTGGAGGAATGGTGAATGGAAGTCAGTTGAAACTCTATAGAGACAACCACCAGTCTACGTAGTAATATGGGTTGTGCCAGAACCCATGTATTATAGTAGGTGTACCATAGTATCAACTAAAACAAGGAAAAACAATTAAAAAGTAGAAAAAGGAAGAAATCAAATACAAAGTAGATATAGGAAAAGAAAAAGAGTGTTAGAGTACCAAGGCATAAGAACTTGCGTAGAAGGGATGATTATCATGCATTAGAATGGAACTTCATTAACTCATGAAAGAATACATAGAAGAAACAGACTGTGAAACACATAGATAAAACAGTGAAGAACCAATGCGCACTTTGGCAATGATAATATTGTTAAAAGAATTAAAGCATGAAAATGATGGTTGTGAAGTGGGAGTGGTAGGTCATAAAAGTGTCGTATAAGTCCAGGAATCTGTCACAGAAGTGGAATGGCACCATCGAAATTTGAAGGACCATCTGTAGCAGTAAGGAAACATGTGAAGAGACCGATAGCATCACTAAAGGTCAAGGAAGTAGTCATAGCTTCAACTTTGGCACCACCAGCAATATTTCACAGAGACTACCTACCATCGTAGATGGGCAATGCACCACCTATCATTGTACCAGCCAATGGGAAGTACCCATTGTCGATAACACCAGTTCCAGATGGTGTAAGTAGTGACGAAGATATGTTGGGGAAGATTTCCAACCTATTGTTTATGGAGCATGATATTACAGATGCACAAAAATTCCCTGAGTTGGACATGGAGAAATATTTTTGCACGAGGAGCATCCCAGAAACCAGAGCAATCCTGCTCGAGCTGCAGGAGTGGGCGTTAGGGTTGCAGAAGGCAGGAATATTGAACCTATTGTAAATTACACATTTTGGGTGGAGTACAAAAATTAATGCATGCATGGAGGTATTGTTAAGCTGTGTTCATGGGGGGAGACTATAGTTGGACCCCTTAGTATCAATCGATATTGCGTTGTTTGCGTGAATAAAAGGACTTCCAAAGGCCGAGGCATGGATGATTTTAGGGGCTAAATTTCACTCATGGGCTAACTTTCCATGTTTTTTCCCAAAAAAATATCCAGTATTCTAAAAATGATTCTCCCAAATTCTGTAAGATAAAATTATTATACCTTAAAAATCACCAAAATTTTATACAAACTACATAAAATCCTTGGAAATTTGAATATTTTAGCAAAAATATCTCCAAACATTTTATAGTTGGCATACGAAGGATTAGTAAGATTCGCCAAGGTTTCTACATTTTAAAATAAATTTATATCCTTAAAATCATCCTTGGGCCAAAGAAGCTTCGGCCATTCTATTTAATAAAGTAGGAGAGAGATCACTCTGATCAGAGTCAATGAAAGAAAAATTCGACACATTTAGAGGAAAGAGGGGTCTAGATGTTAAGAGCATCAATGATAAAAATGTAAGGTTTGTGACGCAGATATTGGCTTGCAAGTTGCTGCAAAAAATGTCACAAATATGAAGTACCAATTGTAGTCATTGCAGCTGCAGAGAAATGTATGGAAGTATTTCAAATGAACTGGGCTACCTTTTTAGTGAACCAATTTCTACAGGATTACATGGAGGCCCAAGAAAATGGAATGGAATTCCATTACACATGGTTGTTGATATTGATTGCACTGGTCGGGTGGAAAGAACCAGGATATTACCAGTGAATGTGCACATCAAGTAGCAACAATATGGCTGCAAGGTATTCCAATTTATGGCATACAATAATTAAGAGAAGACAAAATGACAGCAACATCTAGTTGTGTGTTGTCTTCCTCCTAAGATAATTCCCATAAGATAATGCTTCCACATGTTGAAGGCATGAACTATGGCTTCCATCTCTAATTCATGTCTCCATAAGATAATTCCTTCATGGATGCCATCTCTAATTCACCCCAACCCTTTTGAAAAGATATCCTTCCTTTGCTCTATTCATAAAGATACTTAGCTTTTCTTATGGCTTCTTCCAAGGTTTTGGGCTCATAAAAATGAATTTTATCACTGTAAAAATAAGGTATCCCACTCAGAAATATTTGGATTTTTACCTTCTCATCCTTTATGAATCCAACATACCTCAACAATTCAAGGAATCTTCTCTTATACTCATCCATAGTTAGGCTTCCAAGCTTGATTTCAAACAACTCTTGCATTTTCTTGTCATAATATTGTTCTGACAAGTATTTCTTCTGAAAATACTCTTTGAACTGCCTCCATGAGATCCTCTTCTCATTAATGTGCTTAACCTACTTGAGTTGATCCCACCGCATAGATTGTTTTACTTGAATATGGTATATTTCAATTCTATCTTCTAAATTTGATGAATAGTTGTGCAATTGGAAGTATTTCCTCATTTCCACAAACTAGGCTTGTGACATCTTCTCCCTTCCTATGCTTTCCATCAAATGATGGTGGCTTGAGATTTCTAAGCTCTCCTTGAAAAATATCTTACTCGGGCCTTCTCCTCTTATTTTTTACAAGGGACAAACTTGGGATACTCTATGAACCTAAATGTGCATCTGATCTTCTAATCAAGTTTCCCGGTGAACGATGATGTCTACTAACACTCCTTGATTTCGTAGATCCCCTATGGTCATCCCTCCTGTCATGAGATTTAGATGTTTCCATTTGCCTAGCAATAGCTTCTTGTTTTGTGCCATAATCTTTATTGACTTGTCTCTATAACATATTCAGACTCTATAACAGTGGAGTGTTAGTTTGAATATACTCCTCTTGAGCTCTAATTATCCTTTCGTTGTAGCTCTACACTTCTTTCTGCAAGCTTCTCATAGTCTCAACCAATTCCACACGTTCTATGCTACTTGTACGTCAATTAGACTTGGTCTCTGCATTTCCCATGCAGATATGTAAACTTCGGATCTCATATTCCTATAAGTAAGATCCATGGGCATACTTCATATCTCTAGTCCTCATATAGGAACCAATTATGTTCTGCCTATACCTCTAATTCTGCAAAAATATTTTATATTGGTCGTAGATAGGATTTATGATTGTGAACACATAACAGTTTTTGGATTTGAAATTTGATGCTCCAATCAAATTATATATAAATATGGAATTGATGACTTTGCACATTTACATTTTCTCTAGACTTGGAATTTTTAGCAAAAAATGGTTATCTACCAAACGAATAAAAACTGGGAAAAACTCCTCCAAGACAAAGTTTTATGGTTTAATGAGTAGGTATAATGTCAACTAAATACAATTTTATGGATTGGATATTTTGGGTCCCTTTTTCTACCCGGGAGATTTCAAAAATCCCCCAAAAAGTGCTTGGGAATACTGGATATTTCCCTATTTCAGCATCTCCACTCCAAGCCCTTTAGAATTTTGGAAAAATCCCAACTGGGTATCTTCATTCCTTCTTTTTGGACTCCCTATAAAATTTTCACCTTTATCTATGCCTCGGTTACTGAGCACGACCTAGATATTTAAAAACCACTATTTTTCATTTTTTGGAAAATTGAGGCAAAATTATCTAGTGGCCCTTCCTAGAACATTTGTTGCCCTCGTCACTCTAGAAATACTTTTCAAATTTCATTTGAACATGATTTTAAATGATCATGTTATGGACAAAACAAGTTTTTGGTTCTAGACACCTTTTCTTGTAAACTTGTCTATTTTTTTCCTTCCCTCTTCTCTCTTCTCTTATTTTCTCTCTTTTCTCCCTCTTCTCTTATTTTCTTATTTTCTTCTCTCTTCTCTCTTCTCTATTTTATTTTGTTTTATGAGCCCCGATCGTACTTGAATACCCACCTAGCACATGGTGTGACCCCGGACGGGACAAGGGGCCCACTTTCTCTGTCAAACCTCTACTTGGTGCCCATTCATTGGCTATGGGGATGGGCGGGTCCCATCATGTGCCCTAAGTTCCTTAGAGCACATGACTTGCTCGATCCCCAGATTGGATGACAGAAATTAAAGGATAAGTGACAGTGGAGGATGATTTCATAGCTTTGAGTTGGAGGGAGGTTAACGATGCAAAAATCCTCTGAAACTACCAAATCACCCTATTCCTACCTGAAATTTCTCCCTCATCCATTTTGGATATTTTTGAAACTTTTTGAAACCGCTTTAAAAACCTTTGATACCACTTATGGTTTCAGAGCTCACTCCCTCATCCATCATGGCACCTACATCACCCGTCGAGCCCACCACCTTTCACTGTAGACGCCTGACCTTGCCACTATGTCATGCTACCCTACCACCATTGAATTCCATGTCATCACTACCACATCACCCGACACATGGCCTCCACGTCACCTAGTACGAAAATTTTTTGAAAATTCAAATTTTGCCAATATTGGTTAATTTCAAAAATTGATATACAGGCCGCCTTGAAAACTTTGGTTATGCTTATTTGGGTTGAATTTCACCCCTACAATTGGTTCATTGACTCCATACTCGACTCTGCGACCACTTCCAAGTGCAATTTGACCAAAATTGTTCATAAAATTGGGGATTTTCCTACATTTCTCCAAATTTCTCCATCGTCGGCTCTACAACTCTATAATTTTAGTTAAATTGACATTTTAATTGTCAATTCAACCTCCCTGATCTGAATTTCATTTTGATTTCATCATTTACTACTATTAATTCATCGAATAACAATTCTAAACATGAATTCACTCAGAAATTGGGGATTTTTACCCAATGTTTCCATGATTGTTCAACAATTCATAATTCATCCAATTTCAGCCCTAACTTTACTCAAATAGAGGTTAAAAATGGGGATTTTGATTGCCAAGATCAATTTCCCCAAATTTCTCAATAAATTTCCCTAATTTCCCCTGAGGGAAATTTTCGACAATAATCTACATGCATACTCGAATTTCACCTCTACAATTCTCTACTTTAGTGTGTTGACTTTGACCCATGTAGACTCGGTGTTGAAAATGTCTATAACACCCCCGCTACTAAACCATATTTTTTTCTTCTAATACCACTAAATTAAAATGCATGTAGCATGCTAAAACGCCCATGAATCTAACAACAATTTCAATAAACATGAATGTAGTTAATTAAATGTTAAACAACTGAGAGGGAGGGTGAATCAGTTGTTACTATGCTTAAAATATTATGCCCATTTTAAACTCTTAACAGAAAACTCAATGACGATCACAATGATACAGAGAAGTAAGCAATAAAATATTAAACATCAATCACACACATGAAATATACAGAGACATATATTTCTTGAGGAAACCCATAAAGGGAAAAACCTCTTCTTCTTGATATGATAAGTAATCTTTATTTTCTTTACATTATCATAATTGTGAGCTCTAACTCCTCTTGAGGCTACAACCTTTGTTTTGCAATTTGTAACTTGCTGAGAGCACCAACTCTCTGTTTTCTCTAGCACCTACTAGAAGGAAGCACCAACTCCCTGGTTTCTCTAGCACCCAGTAGAAGGAAGCACCAACTCCCTAAGTGTTCCAACACCAACTGGATGGAAGCACCAACTTACAATCACATAGGCACCAACCTGTATAACAGGGAACAACAGTTCTCCCTTGCACCACCCTGCCACCCTGGTATTTCTAGTTGTAACCAGATGGAAGCTACAACTCTCTGTGTTCAAGCACCCACTTGAAACTCAAAGGAAACCCATCCTCCCTAGCACCTCCCAACCACCATCAGTATAACAACTTTGTTACTTCAGAATTATTACAGTGATACAATGTTTATCTATAGCTTACCAGTCTCATCATTGTTCTGGTGCACTTCTATGCTTTGCTTGCATCAGTGTCTTCCTTCTCTGTCTCTGCATGCGCACCTCGACTTTTTATTCATGTCTCAGATATGCATTTTTGTTCTATGCTATATGCTTCTTCTGTACAATTCAACCATTTTACACAACTTGCTTTTACCCGCATCAGTTACGCTCTGCCCCAAGCCCACTCCTCTTCATTGTTCTGCATATCTTTATCATGCCCAGTGCTCTGCTAGATCAAAAACCTAACTCTTCGTCCCCTCTAGCGATTACACTCAGTCTGTTCTTCATCCATGGTCATTATACTGAGACTCTTTGGCTTCTCTGGTAGCTATCGTCTTCAATGCTTTTCCATCTGTCAATCATCTCTATGATAAGTCTTCATTCCAATGACAGATACCTCGAGACTCTTCAACTTCTCTGACAATCACCTTGAAGCCTCTTCGAATTCTCTGGCTGAAACCATCAGTGGTTTTCTGCAGTTACAATCAATTCGTCTTTAGCAGTTACTGAGAGAACCTTTGTGCACTCATCCCTTTGCTGCTTTTTCCTTTCCTGGGAAAACTACACAATGGGCATTTATCTTTTCTGGCTAAGCCCCTTCCTTTCACATGACCATCAAAGGTGACTATATGCCTAACCAATAGTCATTTTGTGATTTCGCTTTTCGGGTGATCAACTGTGAGTCGCCTTGGTTTTCCCGACTCACAAAACTATGAAACGGAGCCTGACACTGCTATCTCCTTCCTTTCTCTCCCACTGATGTGACCACTACCTGTGATCAGGGGCCAAGCACGATGGTGCTTCCAAACTCACGATACACGAAACTTTGAAATGGATCCTAGCAGCGCTAGCTCCTTCACTTATCTTCCTCTGATGTGACCAAAATCTATGACCAGGCGCCAATCACGAGGGTGATTCATGATTTGGCATATCGCGACCTCCTACTGTGAGTTTCTTCCAAACTCACGATACACGAAACTCTGAAATGGAGCCTAGCAGTGCTAGCTCCTTCACTTCTCTTCCTCTAATGTGACCACAAGATATGATTAGGGGTTAATAAAAAGAGTTCTTTGCGATTTTTCATATTGTGAACTCCTACTGTGAGTTTCCTCCAAACTCCCGATACGTGAAACTCCGAAATGAATTCACATCAGATCAATGGTCAAGGTCTCTCTCTCTGATCGACAATTGCGATCAATATCGTGGACTCTGACCTCATATCATATAAATGGTCCATGTCCTTGGTGAACAGATGACCCAGATCATTTCGCAACTTCGCATATCGCGAGTTACTACAACTCTCACGTTTGACTTCTCCAGCTCGCGAGTCAGCGAAATGCTGATCTCTCACCACATGTCCTTTAGATCCAACAACCTAGATCATTTCGTGACTTCATATTTCATGGATTTGGTGATCCAGGTTGATATCGGTGGCCACCCACCTTTTCCAACTGGCTCAAAATAGTTTTCTGCCGATTTTGGAAATTTACTATTTTTAGCAGGTTTTAACTTCCAGGGCCATTTTGAGGGCCTAAATGAAGGTTTTTTTATATCAAGTTTCTCAACGATATTTGAAGGCATGAATGAGCCCCCAAAATGAATATCCTCGATAATACCTTTCCAATGAGCTATCATACACCTAAAACGAAGATTGTATGAAAAAGTTACAACCCCGGGAAGTTGATGTACTCACTTACCCAAACGGGGCCCACATGACTTTTGGCGCTTCATCTCCTAGGGTTAGGTTTTTGGATGTCTAGGGTTTTTTGCATTCCTGTTTATTGTAGAAATGCCTTCAGAGCCTCATTGTAATCATCTTCTTGTGAATGCAAGTAGCCATCACATCTCTTCTCAGAGATAAGCTGCCACCATTCTAGCGAGTCTTTCACTCTGTATTTTTACAGTCTCTGTACATTTATTTCATTAATAG
>JASDQU010258128.1:10708-21454 GCA_032191745.1 Picea mariana | reverse complement strand
CTAAATAAGTCATGAAAAATCAGGCTCTCGTCAGCAACAATGTAGTAATATAGGTTTTGGATCAGCAATATTCTTGCTGGGACCCAACCTCATCAAGAATCCATTCATCTACTATAGTTTCCAACTCATGGATGGTAGTACGGATGGAAGTGTATCGGTCTTATTGGATCAAGTGTCTCATCATAGATAACTCCCTCTGTTTGTGAGAGTCCTCTAGTTTTGTATTTCTTGACACTTCCGTCAGCTACATGCTTTCTCTTATGGATCTACTTGGAAGTTATCACAGACTTCCCTTCTGGTTTCTGAATAATATCTTATACATCATTCTTTAAGATACACTGGTATTCTTTTGTTATGGCATCTTGCCATACTTATTTCTCTTTTTGTTTCTTCAATGAAGTGGCTCATGACAGAAGGATAGCTTTGAAAACTCTTTTGCTTTCTCAAGGTGTCCCTTGATGTTTTCTAGCAGAGTTTTGTTGATCCTGGGCATGCCTTTCATGTCCCACTGTAATATCTCTGGTTATATCAACTGGAGTAGCTGAATTTGCTGGAATACTATCCGTCTTCCTCTGTACTGCTGAGGATATTAACTCTATCTTCCTTTTATTTTGTTTTTGACCCCTTCTGAGTCAAGCAACTCTTTTTGAAGTCTGAAGGAAGGGAATCTTCCTTTATTTCTTTGTTAGATTTTTTTATGTCTTTTTGTCTAACATAATAATCAATCAAATACGGTTTGGACTCCCGTACCAGGGATTATTGTCCAAGTCTTTGAGAGCTCCCATACCAGGGATAATACCCTTTATTTATTTAAAAAATGTAGTCAACTATAAATTTTGAGATCAATTTATTTACCTGGGTTGGTAGTCATGTTTAGCTTAGAGGAAGTACTTGACCTCTCTCTTATCTTCATTCTTTTGAGATGGATCTGGATCAATGTCAGTGGTAGAAGCATATTGCCTTCCCTTCTTCCTGGTTGGACAGTTTCTTGCATAGTGTCCATATTTGTCACATCTGAAGCACTAAATTTCTGAAACATCTCTTCTTTGATTATAACCTGGGTTTGATGAAGAATTTTCATCTTTGAATGTTTGTCTGAAGTTTCTTTTTGAATTTTCCTCCTTTCTTTGTATGAAGTGCAAGAGCGTGATTTTCTTCTGGGGAGTCTTCCACTCCTCTTTTTCTAATTCTAAGTTCTTCTTGAGTACAATCTGTCCATAGACGATCAAAGGTTGGTAGACTTTCTCTTCCACTGATACTCTGAGGAAACGGCTCCAAATGTTTTGGAAGGTTGTTGAGAGTGGTTAAGACAAGTTCTCTATCAAACATGATTTCTCCAATGGTTTCTAGCTGTTCTTTAATATTTGATACCTTCATAAAGAAGATAGCAACTGTGGCACTTTTCGTCATCTTGGTACTTTGAAGTTGACTTTTGAAGGTAATAGCTCTGAGGGTGTTGTCACTTTCAAACACTTCTTTTAATGCTTCATACATATCATAAGATGTCTTCAGGTTGGCAATACGAGATAAGGGATAATCTCTTACTGAGTAGATGATTAGTTTTCTTGCTTTGACATCTTCTTCCTTTCTTATCTTCTTCTCTACATCTGTAGCTATGTCTGGTAATGTTTTAGTTACCACATCCAAAAGGTCATTTTCTTCAAGGGTGACCTGAAGCCTTGATTTCCAGGAGCTGAAGTTCCTTGCTCCATCAAGCCTATCTTCTACTAAGGCTCTGTTCTTCATTTGGTTTCTTCAAACTCTCGCCAACTGGATTTTGAAAACCTAATGATTAGGTTGAATTAGTAACCTTGGATTTTGTTGGGCTTATGACTGCCAACAATCAACTTTGATAGTGCTTTAAGAAAAACGTTTCTTCAAGAAGTTCCAGAAATCTATGATCAAGATTCTGCAGAAACTTTCGGCACCCAAGAAATCCTTGGGGCCAAAAGCTCAAAATCCTCGGAATTTGATTTTGAAGGTCTCTGGAGATGCGCTGAGGAGGGTCGTACAACTTGGTCCAAGTTTTAACTCCAACGTCCACTTATAAAGATGTGAAAGGGATGATCAAGTGAGGGTCGTACAGATTTTTGCAGAAACCCTAGAGGTTGTACGGAGCTGCAAAAGGAGGACGGTTTATCCTTTTGAAAGCTTGTGCAGGGGTTCTTCAAGACCTATGCTCTGAAACCATGTTGATTTTTCAATAAGCAAGGTTAAGCATGAAGTTCATTCCATTTTTAGCATTTCACTTAACCCTAACCAATAATGTTGCAGCAACCAAGATCACAAGAAAAAACACCATGCATAAGAACACAAGAAGTATCCTGGGAAACCTTTCTCAACAAGGGAAGAAAACCCAGTCAAAATCCTTAGCTATATTCTTCAAGAGAAAGACCTTCACCACCATTAAAACCTAGCACACAAGAGGGTGCTCGAACCCTAGAAGACTAGTGCCCAAGAGAGGTGCGCACTTTTCCCAAGAAGGTGTACTTGCTGAAATTTCCAAACTCACATGAAAGATATGATTCCTCAATGGGGAATTTACCTTTACTTATACTAGACTGAATCTGTCAGCAAAAGTGTCTATTGGCACAACATGGTCGACCTCTCTATCTTATAATATAATTAATATTAACCAGATTAATTATCTTTTACATTAATTACCGGTCACATTAAGGTGGAGCCGACCTGTACCCTTTACATTACAATTAGGGTTACAGGTAGCTCTGAACCTTGAACAATATAGAAAGGGATCTTATACACCCAATAATGCTCATCCACTAGGGGCACATCCATAGAGATGTCCATATCTCTGGCTCACTGCATTACACAGAAGAACCACTTCTTCACTAGTGCTCAGCCACTAGGATCACGTTCACCTGTGCTCATCCACAGGCACGTCCACCTAACAAATCTTCTTTCCCACTGCATTACACAGGAGAGTCATTTGGAATTTCTCATCAAGTCTCTGCTCAGAGGAGGCTAATACATCATCTTCATTTCTGTTCTCATGACTATGCACCCAACACTTTGGGATTTCACACGTTCACCTTGTGCTCAGCCACAAGCACGTCCAACTCTGCAGATCTCCTTTCTCACTGCATTACATAGGAGAATCTTCAGGAGTTCTTCTCAACTCTCTGTAAGGAGGAGGCCATCTCTACGTTCCAGCTCTGTCTTAGATAGGAACCACACACCCTTCTCAGGGGCTCTCTCTCAGGTTTCTGTCCTGGAGAATGTCTCATGTAGCTGCAATCATCAACAATGATGAGGTCTACTATTTTGAGATCTCTCCATAGTGATCAATCTATTTTGCAAATAATTTATCTGATTGGCATGGTTAATTTCCATTTGCTTAATTAGTTGGGTCAATTCCTTAATTCCATCACTAGAAAACTCTTGACCCTCTACTTTCTTCTTCTTTTCTTCACTACTTTTTGAAGAAGAACCTCTAGAAAAACCAGGAATGTTGGACTTCCTAGCATCTTGCATATTCTTATCAATCCTCACAGCAAAAGTTTGTGCTTGCTTAAGATTTTGAGGATCCTTATCCCTTAGTGCATATCTCATCTCCCCCTCAAAAGCTTCCATATAGTATATTAAGATTGCAACATCTGAATGCATTATAGTAGTAGGGAGACTTTTTATCAAGCCATTAAACTTCTTGTTAAATTCATCCATGGTCTTATTTTCTTTTTTATGACTTGAACTAAGGGCAGCTAGAAGGAATCTGTTTTCCTTTTGGTCACCCCACCTTTCCTTGAAAGCTGTCACTATTTCGGCTAGGGTGCTGAATTTGTTGGGGTCAAATTTTGAAAACCACTCTGCAACATCTCCTTCTAAAGAATATACAAATAATGTCATCTTGACATCCTCTTCATCATGACCCCTACAATACTTCAATATACACAAATCAAAGTTGAGAATGTGTGAATGTGCACTGATAGCATTGTTCCCTTGAAAACAAGGAAGCTTCTCAATAACTTTATCTGGAATTGCGTGAGGAGCCCCTTGGATGGCTGCAAAATTCAAAGGTCTAAAAAAGGCACTCATGACTACGTTAGGATTATTAGTGGGAGTATTAACAGTTGGTTGATTATTATTAATTTGAAACAAGTATTGGATATCAGTGAGTGCTTCTTCTCCAAGACTTTCAAGTAGCCTTCTAGGAGCAAGGCGATTTAATCTCCTCCTATAAACCTTCTCAAGTTCATGAAAAGAGTAAATCACTCCTTGTGAAGTGCTCCCAGTAGTGTACTTAACAGATTTGTTCAATGGAGTCGCCACTTGAAGAGAAAGCAAACAAAAACAACCAATCCAAGTTTAAAAATTTTAGGGACTAAAGTTTATTACTTAGTTCTTAAAAATTAAATTAGTTATGTCGTTTAGACCAAGGATAAAAGACTTGTCCCCGACAACGGCGCCAAAGATGTTGCCATCCTTATACACACTTGCAAACGTGAGCTAATTCCAACTCACTTAGTGTGTCCTTGGAGGCACAATGCCTAGGTTCAAATCCCACTGTCACCTCGACTTGAACCTCTTCCGTCTAGGCTTACTCTTAGGAAAGCCAAGGGGCGTAGACCCTAGTTACTAGATGAAGTTAAAAGTTAATTTCTAGGAGTTGATTTTAGTTGATTAAGGTTTGGGGGAATCTATCCTATATGCAAAGGCCACAATGCAAAGTACAAGTCTTTTAATGCAAAATAAGTCCTTTCCCTAAGTCTTCTAAGACTAGTGCCTACGATTGGGCAAGGGGTGAACTAAGTTTAAGGGAGTTTCGTTTTTACAAAGTTTACAACAATAAATACAAAAGAAATGCTAAATACAAGGTTACAAAGTTAGACTAGATACAAAAGAATACAAGAACTAACTATCCACAAAGTTACAATTAGGTGATACAACAATGAAGATACAAGATACACAAATGATACAAGCAAGATAACTAACCAAATACTAACTTGTTAAGAGACTTAATGTGCAGGTAAAAGAGATGTGCTCAAAGRAAATACAACCACAACACACAAGCCAACTTACCCAAGCAAGAGTGCCTCCAAGGGATGCGCAACTCAAGGGGAAGCCTTCAATGGCATACACAACAACAAGCTYCAACAAAGAAGMAGCCTCCAAGGGATGCRCAAYTTCARTGAGGGAGTCCAATCACATCAAAGATTAACWYAACTCAAAAWTAAAGCRTGAACAAGAGRCCTCCAAGGGCTAAAGCRCAASTTTTCAACTACTTAGTCCAATCCACAATGCTTGARAGTAAATTGCATGAAAGATAAAKARTTAAGTGYTTGCAATGTRTACTAAAGCATAAACYATAAAGATGTGTCCMMCAAGATTGCCCAAGKTTGAGTGRATTWATTTTAGGATTATWAAGTTTGTTAAGTTAGAARTGAATCCTAGACTAAGTGACAACCCAAGAACTCCCCCSGCTTGTACCAAAAGAGTTGTTGGGTGCTCAATAAGTGAGGCAAACAAGGCCACACCCTAGCTCCACAGATAGATCGAGCAACTCATGTAATCGTGGACACTATATAATACGTTAGATAATGAGTGAGCGAGTTACAGCACAACCCAAGAATATAAGTACTCCATAGGAAGGACGCCAAGCGTCGTGAGATCATCCCCAATCTAGCACTTCCCGTTTCTTCCTTAAATTCTCGTTTTGATGGAAAAGTTGGGACAGTAAAAGGTGACCTATTAAGCTAGTTGATTTTAGATCCTAGGAGACTAAGGTAAATTGAGTTAGTTTAGATTAAGTTAAGGTGATTGCAATGTGTGTTGTTGTGCAAGATACCAAGTACTTGAAAGATAATGCAAGGAAAGTAAAGTACGAAAATTAAATTGCAAGAGGAATTAAGTGTTTTCCACAAACCACAAGATCATACAAGGTTGCAAGAGATGAAAGTAAAGTACATTAAAGATTTAAATCATTAAGCAAAAGTACTTAAAACTTAAATGACTTGCAATAAGATAAGGTACTTCGAAAGATAAATTGCAAAATGAAAGTGTGCTTGAATGTAAAATGCCTCAAAATGAAGATAGATAGCAAATATGAACAAGATAAGAAAATTAAATCACCATGCCTCCATGGGCCTAAACTAGCACATGATTACTTCTTTACTTAGATTTAGATCATTATTGAGCATGTAAAAGAAGACAACCATAAACTAATCTAGCCTTACGATTTTGGGGGTTGGCAAAGCCAAGCACACTCCAAGGTGTAGGCACAATTAAAATTAAAATTACTTGAAAGAAACTTAAACTAGCAACCTCAAGCAAGTGCACAAGATGGAGGACAAAGCCTTCCGGTTTTGTGCACAAGTGGGTTCAAAACTTGAAAAAAAAATACTTGGAAATAAACCTAGCCTCTCAACCTTGTCCTAATGACAAGTGGGGCAAACAAATGAATAAAAAATTCAGAAAATAAAAGTGCTACCTAGCCTTACGGTTTTGGAGGTTGGCTAGGCCAAACACACTCCAAGATGTAGGCAAAATAAATAAATAAAATTGCAGAAAATTAAAAGAGGAGAAATGCCAGCCCTTTTGGGACTCCCTTGGGCTTGCTTACAATGCTTAAGAAAAATGAGAGAAGAGGGTATAATGTTACCCTACTATTGGAGGCTCTTTTTGAGTGTTTTGTGGCCCAATATGGGCAGCACCTCCCCTTGTCCTGGCAAGAATCTGCAAAAACCAGCAAGCAAAAGCTTGCTGGAAATGCTGTAAAATGCACAAAATAACTCAAAAAAATTTATGTTAGTGAAAACAAAATTTTTTACTATAAAAATCTGAATGTATATAATGATTTTAGGCCTATTTCAGAACTGAAAAACAACCACAAAACCTCAAAGAATGAAAGAAGTTAGAACAAAAAATTAATGGAGGAATCCCTGAGTTGAACAAACAATTTCCAAAATCTGAAAATTGTTTCTCCAAACCCTTAGTGACCTGCAAATAAGTGAGATTTTGCTACAAAACAATGAGGAGGTGAGCACATGAAATGGAAATTGCAAAATACTTTCCAATAACATACAAATAACTCACTAAGTCTACAACAATACTACCATAAACTTAACCAAACAAAATACTTTGCTTGGGATCTCCTAGATTAGATTTGAAAGGAAGAAAACGCACATGAAAAATATAGCAGCAATATCACCTCAAACAAATACCAAGAGGAGCATCAAGAATACTCCCAATGCACCATGAAATTCCCTCCAAAGCTTTTCTTTATTCCAAAGAGTGCATGCAAATACTTACAGCAAGAAATTACAAGAAGAAATGAGGATGGAAGAGAGAATAGTGGGAGATGAGTGGGAGAGATTTGGGCATAATAACAGTACTCTGAGAATTGGTGAGAAATGAGGGAGAGAGGACCTTTATTTATACTTGGGAAGGCAAAGCTACCCCTCTTGGATCTTTTACAAGTGTCAAATCATATGCAAAAGTGAGCATCTCAAGGAGGGGGGCGCAACTCTAGGGTTAGAGTTTTGGATAGTGACTGGGGGATGAGTTGTCACCCATTAGTCATGTCTAGAAGGTGAGGTGGAGGCACTAGGGAGACGCATTAGGAGAGAGAGGGCCCCACACCCTTTAATTTTCCATTTTCTAATGTTCACTCAAGGAGGGGGGCGCAAATTCCCTAGGGGGGATAACTTGAAGTGGTAGTGGCTAGGTAAGAGGGGGATGTGAGGGTGAGAAAAGGGTTAGGATAGTCTAGTCTAAGGTTTAGGCATCATCTCCCACCTTTTCTATGACCATTTAGCTCAAAATTACAAAAATTGACATTTTGACTATGTTAAGACTAGCAATTAAATTGTTGTTTTGGACTGACTAAGACTCCTCCTGGACCAACACCTAGCAAAACTTGTCCAATTGAGCTGAAACTTGGTCCAAGGGTGTAGGGGGTCTCATTCCATTTCTTTTGAGCACAAATACCCCTATCAAAAGCTCAAGGACCTAGTTTTTACGTTTTTCATGAAAAATTAATTAAAATTACCCATACTTTACCCATAATTAAAAAAAACCTATCTTGACTCGACGAAATTCCGCAAAACTTTAGGAGATGTCTTACATGGTCATTTACAACATTCCTAGACACTAGCTACCAGAGGACTAGACTATTAGAACGCCTTTCACCACTTTGGAGGAATTATTTGTGGGAGTGAAAAACTCAAGGGAAATTAATAAGGCCGGTTAGGCCAAATTAATAACCTGAGGAAAAAAAACACGCAGTGAAAGGGACTCCTCTAATGATGAAGTCCTAAGGCAACTGACCTAACTATGATCTATGCAGGCCCATTACATTATTATCCCACGCAGGGGAGCAGAAATTCCATTACAAAAAGATGTGTTGAAGGCCAAAACTGCCTTGTAGAACCATTAAGTCTTTGACTTTGTAGCACCTGATGGTACATATCTTCACGGTACATGGAGTTGACCCCCTAGTTGAAATAGGTGTTCAACAGACCTATTACATTATTATCCCACACAGGGGAGCAAACATTTTGATTACATAGAAGGACGTGCTGGGGGGAAAAATTGCCCTGCTGAGCCAAAGTCTTCAAACTTGTCGTACCACAAGGTACATATCTTCATGGTACATGACGTTGACCCCTAGTTGAAATAGGTGCTCAACATTTGGCTCCACATGGGAACGTATGTTCAATCTTTCTTTGGAAGGAGAGCATGCGAGAACTTCAGAATCTACAAAACAAAGTGCCGACTAATATCCAACATAAATACATGTGTAAAAACAATAATCAATAAATGAAATGCTATTGACAATAATCACATAAATGAAATTACTATACAATGAATTATATACATAAATGAAATAATGACAAAACTAAAAGAATGAAAGGAAAAATGTTAGAGATACGTTACAAAGGGTGCCCCTTCGGACACCAAGTTGCTCATCATCTGAAAAATAGTTTGAGTTCTTGCCCATTCCTTGGAATATTCACGGGCTCACCATCCAAATGGTTGAGGTGGAAAGAATTAGGACTTGCTATTTCCCGGATCACATATGGACCCAACCATAAGCTGCCAAATTTGCCATGCTTGCTTGGTTTTTCTTTGCCTTTATCCCACAACAATACTGTATCCCCAACTATGAAATCCCTCTGCCTTGCTGACTTATCAAATGCCCTTTTAACCTTTTCCTGATTTTTGCAACTCTAATCATAAGCCCTTCTTCTGTTTTCATCTAACTCAATCATCTGATTAATCCTATTTTGAACTGCATCCTTTTCTGTGGAAAAATCCTGAAGTAAACCATATGTTGGAAGCTTAAGATGTAATGGCAATCTAACATCTAAACCATAGACCAATTCAAAAGGACTTTTTTCTGTAGCAACCTTCTTATTTATTCTATCTGCCCATAATGCATATTTGATTTTACTATCCCATGATCTTTTGTTTTCCCCAACAATTTTCTTGACTATGGTCATTAGATTTTTATTACTTGACTCAACTTGACCATTTCCTTGGGGATAATAATCTGATGCATGTGACAAGATAATGCCATATTTAAAGCAAAAAGAGGACATCTCTGTTGAGCAAAAGGCTTTAGCATTATCTATTACTATCTTTGAAGGCACACCAAATCTATTTATTATCTTGTCTTCAAGGAAATCCATGACAACCTTTTCAGTTGTTGATTTGGTAGGGATGGCTTCAATCCACTTAGTAAAGTAATATGTAGCTGTTATGACCCATTAATAACCATTACTTGAATTATCTTTAAATTTTCCTATGAAGTCCAAATCCCATTGTTGAAAAGGTGCTTCAACCACAAATGGTTGTAGAGGAAGGGAAACTAACTTCTTCGTTCCCGTGAAAAGTTGACAAGGCTCACATTTTCTTACAAACTGATGGACATCTGAAAAACAGGTGGGCCAATAATACCCTGCTCTAAGGATTTTATGAGTTGTTGTTTTAGTTGCATAATGACCACCACAAAATACAGCATGGAACTCATCCACTAGTTTCTTGGCTTCAACTTCATCAACACATCTAAGGATGATTCCATCAAGATTTCTCCAACCTAGACCATCTTTAATGAGGACATACTTGGACGATTTCAACCTTAACGCTCTTTTCTTATGACCCACAAGATGGCTTGGACATGTGAGAGTCTTAAGATAGAAAATTATATCTGCATACCACTAAACTTGTTCAAGCCTTAGTATGTTTGGGGAAAATTCTATATTATCGTTTAGACAAATCATACCCAAAGCCTTTTCATTTCCTTCAATCAACATTTTAGCTAGACCTTGCCCCTTGATCAATTTTGTGGGTTTAATTTCTAAGTCATACTCTTGAATTTTAGCAATCCATCTTCCCCTCGTGCCTAATCCTTCTAACTGAGATAATACATCTTTAACTGTTGAATTAGGAACATACCCAATAACTTTGGAGTATCCAATGAAGACTCTGAAATGTTTAAGGGATTTCACCAAAGCATATGCCTGTTTTTCAACCATGGGATACTTTAACTCTACATTTTGCAAGGCCCTACTCATGTAAGCAATGGGTTGATCTTGGCCTTGGTCATTTTTCTAAAGCAACACACCAACAATGTGTTAATGTTTTATGCTGATATTATAGTTCTTTGCATTTCATAAAGATAAGAGCATAATAAGCACAAGATCACTGAGAAATACACATCCACAATAGACACAGCATTTATCCTGGGAAACCCTCTAGGGGAAGAAAACCCAGCAAAAACTTCCTTAT
>JASDQU010258126.1:10521-20999 GCA_032191745.1 Picea mariana | reverse complement strand
ATAAAGGAAAATGTCATTCTCTACAATAATAATAATATTCAAAGTGATATTACATCTAAAATTAAGGATAAATTATGGTGGGAGAAAAATAGAGGATAAAATAAAATTAAGATTCTTTAGGTGGTGATCAATCATAATCTTGAAGATAATAAACTTATGTCTATATTTTGAGTAGTTTAAAGAAGAAAATCAGCATTGCTAAAATAAGAAGAAAATCTCACAAGCTCCATGGTGAAATAGAGTGTCGAACAATTTTTAGAATATTGTGGATTGGAAGAACTTGTCATCTTTGTAATACTAAGAAGGTTGGAGATGAATAACACTTTCTCTTAAAATTTCCTCTCTACACCACCATTAAATCACAACTTTAAAATATTTATTACAATAGTCACCTTCCTAACCTTTCAAAACATCAAATCATGATGATTTAGAAACATTTATCTTAAAACTTTTCAATACAAAAATACAATTTTAAATCAAATTAAATAATTCCTTACCTTACTTTTAATTTGATAGATTAGAAGTTAAAAATCATCAACATAATGTATAATACAACTCACCTATTTCCTTCTCAAAATTTTAATTTCTTTATATATATATATATATAATAAATTTAAAATTAAAATAATTCTAAACTAATATCATAAAATTTCACAAGTTACCTTAATTTATTAATTTAAACCTCTTAAACTACCATTATTCCATATAATACATTTAAATTGTATTAAAAGATAAATTAATCCCTTTAAATACATAATTCAAAATTTATACCTTTAAATACACAATTCAGAATTAGAATAACTCTAGACCAATTCAATTAAGTTTCACAATTTAGTTTATTGCCATCAACCCACTAAAATACCATTACTATATATAATTACTCTATATATGGATCGATGGTACAGCTCACTTTGTCGTTAACGAATTCAACCATTACTATATATAATTACTCTATATATGGATCGATGGTACAGCTCACTTTGTCGTTAACGAATTCAATAAAGTTTCAAAGTTTAGTTTATTACCATCAACCCACTAAAATATCATTACTCTATATATGTATGGATGGTACATCTCACTTTTTCGTTAACGAATGTGAAAGATTTCATGTCTTGTATATAATACTTAATCGATCTCAAAGATTATAATTATTTGTGTTTGGTACAACATATTATATAATTTGAGATGAAAGAGTTGAATGGATATATTGTTGTTAATACTGTGCAAAGCAAAATAGTGACAGAAAATGGACGACGCAAGCAATCAATCCAAGCACGGAGAAGCAAGGCAAATATAATGTGAAGACAAAGGAACGCAGCCTGTATAACGTTTGACATTGACAAAGTGGTGCAGCGTCTTGAGACAAAGTGGTTTGTTTTTTTTAAACTGTATTTTATGGTAATGTAGAATTTTTTCCTCATAAGCCATGTAAAGGTTTGTTTTTTCTAAACTGTATTTTATGGTAATGTAGAATTTTTTCCTCATAAGCCATGTAAAAAATTTAATGTATGAACTTTCTCAAATTTTGACTCTGAGAACCAAAGAAACAGAAAACCAAATTTAGAAAATATTCTCTGTAAAATCATAGCATCCATATATGAATCCGATAGAATCAACATTGTATCGGTATTATGTTGAAAAACATTCAGGATTTACATTGTATTTTCGGGCACTAATTGAAAAATCAAAACTATGTAGCATTCACGGTTTTCATTGTATTTTCCCGCACTAATTAAAAAATCAAACATCTATTACCTGTGAATTCAAGTCACCGAGTCATGTGAATGCTTTGCAGGAGAGAGACTTGCTGACGGCTCTTCAAGACCTTCATGTTCGCGTTAGTGGCCTTACTGCTCAAGTAGCCTCTATTCTTGACATCTTATTTCAACATCAGGGAGCCATGAGGCTCGCACAGGACGAAGTTGATGTTCTTCGCATTCAAATTGAAGCTCATATCTAGATCATTCAGACTCATAAAACTAAAGAAAACAATATGACTAAAGAAAACAATATGACTGGAATTCTTAACTTAAAAATATTTACGAATCCCTTCATGTTGTGGACAAAATTTAAATCCTTTCTACATAAGAAAGTTTTTTCTATAGAAAACATAGACTTTGGGGTTAAGAAACTTGCAAAATGGAAAGTTAAGGAAATCAAATGCTACCAAGCATAAATATTGAAAATTGGATGGCCTATCCCCATCTCTCGCGTTCACTAAACCTTGGAATCAAAGCCTCATTGTACATATTTTTAAAAGTAAGGTTAAAAAATATTCTCTAATTATATGACCATTATGATTATCCCCCTTTTAACCAAGTTATATGGAATTATTTGGGAAAAGAAGACCAATGTATGGTTAGAAAACCATGGAAAAAGAGCTAAAGGATAGGTCAAATTTAGGAGGTATTATTCAACTATGGACCACCTTGTTATGATTATGATCATTGCCGAAGAGTGTTGCAATAATAAAATCAATCTAATGTCTTGTTCATTGACTTTATAAAAGTTTTTTGCATAGATTAGAAGAGATAAAATTTCTTTTCAAGTTGAGAGTTGTCATGATATGGTTATATCATAATGTTATTACCAAGTTTAGGAACACTAAGAGTTGGTCGAAAGAAATTCATTATAATGTAGGAGTTAAGTAAGGTTGTCCTTTGTCCCCTACCTTTTTTAGCATATATATTGACAAGTTAGACTTTTTTTTGGAAGAAGCAAGTTGTGTTGGCATGACTCTAGCTAGTATAGTCATCATCCTTCTTTACATTGATGATATTGTTCTTATGGTGAGGAGTCCCTTTGATCTAGACAAGCAAGTAAAAATTCTCAAGGATTTATGTTTTAGTGTGGGTATGACTATTAACTTTGACAAAGTGAAGGTTATGATAATTAAATCTAAAAATATCACTTACACTAATTTTATCTATGACAACAAAAACTTTGAGGAAGTGAATTCATACAAATATCTTGGAATTAATTTTAATCACAAGCTTAATTGGAACTACAACATTGAGAAAACGATAAATGGAGGGTGAAAAGAATATTATGGACTTTAAAATAGTTGTAAATCAAGGGACCTTTGGATATGGGATACGGGAAAAATATTTTTTGAGACTCTCATTGCTCTTTTTATCTTATATGGTTGTGAAATTTGGAGTTGTTGCATCTTTAGAGAATCGTGGAGAAAGATAGAGCAAATCCATTTTTTTTTAAATTACAATCTCAAAATTAAAGACAATACACCCTATCACTATGACTTGGTACCTAAGGTACAAGAACAAGATAAACCACATAGATTCTTCAAACTTGAGTCAAAACTAACTACAACTCAAAGAGGGTTGGCATAAAGATGTATAAATCATTTGGGAATAAAGGAAAATGTTACTCTCTAGAATAAAGATAATATTAAAAATATAATAATAATAATAATAAAAATAATAATAATAATCTATTTTTAAGGTCACGGCCAAGCCAGCACACCAAATTGGTGTATGAGACCCCCTTGTTTATGGGACAAGGGACCCCCCTCCGCCAGCACTGGTAAAGTCTACGAAGGTATACATACCCTACCCCCCTCTGGATTTGAACCTGTGACCTCTTAAGAGAAAACACATGTTCTAAATTTAAGGAGAAATTGTGGTGTGATTAAAAATAGAGGATAAAATAAAATTAAGATACTTTAGGAGGTGATCAACCACAATCTAGAAGATCAAAAGTATCTCTCTTTTGACTAGAATAAAGATGAAAAACAACATTACTAAAATAAGAACAAACTCTCAAAATCAACATTGTTAAAATAAGAACAAACTTTGACAAGCTCCATAGTGAAAGATGAAAAAAAACATTGCTAAAATAAGAACAAACTCTCAAAATCAACATTGTTAAAATAAGAAGAAACTCTCACAAGCTCCATAGTGAAATATAGTGTTGGACAATTCCTAGAACAACAGGGGTTAAAAGAATTTGTCATCTTTGTGACAATAAGAAGGTTGAAGATGAAAACATTTTATTCTTAAAATGTCTTGTGCATATCCATATTAAATCACAATTTCAAAATATTTGTTACAATACCCAACTTTCCAACCTTTTAACTCATCAAAACCATAATTTATAAACACTTCTTTTAAAGATTTTCAAACACAAAAATAAATTTTAAAACAAATTAATTTTTTATAAAGTGAACATTTATTATCATCATAATCTATAATACAACTTACTTATTACCTTTTCAAAAATTTAATCTCTTTAAATATATAATCAATTTAAAATTAAAATAATTCTAAACTAATTTAATCAAATTTCACAATTTACTTTATTACCAACATAACTTCAATATAATTCAACATACTATTATTGGTACAATTTACTTATATTAAAAAAATTAATCAATTTAAAATTAAAATAATTCTAAATTAATTTAATAAAAGTTTACAATTACTTATTCATTTATATTTAAAAAAAATCATTTTCAAAAACCCTTTAAATATCAGTACAATTCAATTCAGTTATATTAAAAATATTACATTTTCAAAAATATAATCTCTTTAAATAAATAATAAATTCAAAATAAAAATAATTCTGAATTAATTCAATAAAATTTCAATTTTATTTTATTACTATCATTCAATAAAATACAATACTCTTTCCCTATATGTGACAGGGCTCACTTTGTCATTAAGGAATCTCAAAGATTTCACTTAAAATATCATTACTTCATAGGGTACAATTCCCTTGTATTAAAAGAAATTCCTTCTCAAAAATTTGATTTCTTTAATACATAATACATTAGTAATAGAAATAGAAATGTTTGCATTCAAGTCATTAGTAATAGAAATGTTATTCGTTAGTCCTACATTTTTCTTGTAAGGATCCTCGTCCTCTTCCAAGCTTATTCACCAAATACTTTAGTCCAAAATGGTGAGTTAAAAATTTGAAACACATCTGTTCTTCATCAGATTTGTAATAGAAATGTTATTCATTAGTCCTCTTCCAAACTTATTAACCAAATACTTTAGTCAAAAATGGTGAGTTAAAAATTTGAAAGGTCTGTGCAAAATGTCTTGACCTAACTTCCTAGCTAGCCCTTCACAGTCTGTCAACGGTAGACATGGAAGATGTTTGCAGTCTGTCAACGGTAGACATGGAAGATGTTTGCAGCTCATGGAAGAGATTCGCCCATTCGAGTGACCGAGATAACATCACGATGCAGTAATGGATGCACGCGGTGAGAGCACCCTTGTTTGAACGGTCCCCAAAATCATTCAAAATTTTGACAATTAGGGCGTTGTTGAGGAATCAAAACTCTGCAAACTGACCATTTCCCATACATTTGATGAAAACTTCTTCTTCGAACTCATTATAGCACAAACCCAAGACTTAAAAGAGAACCATTTGATATCGGGAGAACCACTACAGCTTTATATAAACCATAGTATCAGTTATGGTGTTCATGAAAATGGTATGCTCAACAGTAAAATCATGCGATGAGACAAGAAGGTTAGCTCTATTGTGGTCACGAAAATGGCATGCTTCGACACACCGAATACATGACCGGACGATCATACGTTTTGCGTTGGTAACTCTGCTACAACAAAGATACTTATAAATTTTTAAAATTACAATAATGAATTATTATTATATAAATAAATAAAAAAGGGACAATGTCGCTAGAGTCGTCCGTCGATCAGGAGTATTCCGTCCATTTGGAATATCTTCCATTTGTTGGTTCTCTTTTATGGGTGTCAACTTATATCTTGGAGGTTTCCTTCGTATACTTCCACTTCTAGTTAAGATCAAGGGATTGAAAAGTAATTCACGAGATTAAAATTGCAACAATCTCTTGAGACATGAACTTGACTTTCTCAAGGATCCTTTCTTTCAAGGTTTCTTCTTGTTCGACAACATAGGGATTCCAACAAAGGAAAAAGACCTTMAATAACCACTCACACAACCACATCAAAGATCAACACACCCATGTAAAACATGTTTTTACATGGTAAAAAATTATTTAATTAATAATCAACCTCTCAACATAAATATAAAAGAGGTAGTCAAGGAATGACTAATTTAATAATAATTTTTCATTTAATCATATCAAAATTATAAATAAAATTAAATGAATAGTGAAGTCAAAGGGGAAAATGAGGAGTAAGTCAGGAGAAGTCACATAAACCAAATCTAAGAAAAAAAAGAAATAAGGAAGGGGTTTAATGATCTAAATAATGAATACTAGGCTATATGATCTTTGAGACTAGATCTGAAGGATCTACTAATTTGGCCTGTGTGCAATTTGCCATAAGAATAGGGAATTTGGTGTACTCCTTTAACAAACATGCGGTCTTGTTTATCTTTGGTAGTTATAAATAATTATTCAAGGGTTTTATAAGGTTTAAAGAGATTTTTAATATTCTTTTTGACCAATATCTTAGAAATATATTTTGGTGTACCTTGCATGTAGGGAAGAAAAATGAGAGTGAGGGGAGGCAAAGAGGAATGACATAAATAATTTCCTACCCATATAGAAGGCTTGACATGGGTCTAAAGAGAGACCTATCTTCCATTTGTTGGTTCTCTTTTATGGGTGTCAACTTATATCTTGGAGGTATCCTTCCAATACTTCATGTAATATACCCAAGGACGAATCATGTTGTAATAATGTTTATGAATTGTAAATCATGTTTTGTAGGCTAGTGAGATGAGTATTGATAAGTTGGTAGGATTATGTGTTTATTAGGCCATGGAGCCTAAGTATTAAGGCCAGAAGCCTGTTTTTGTATATGTATTATGCAAAACATTAATAAAAATATAAACATCGTTGTGTGTAGACCGACCGTGAAGAAAGAGTGATGGGGGACTAAGATTCCACAGAGTGGGTAAGGGAAAAGGGGATGAAAGGTTGGAAATAGAGGCTAAATGTTGAGCCTAGGGGCTAAGCTTGGGGGATTAAGTCCTTGGGAATAATAATTTATTATCATTCCAAAAGCTATGTCAAAAAAACATGTTTTTATCCTAATTTCCTGGAAGGCGAAACATGCGGAAAAGGGAACACACGCTGATGGAGTGCATGCAGCCTCATGGGAGACATGTGTCGGCCCTAGCACATGAAATTTAACCCAAATATTGAGCTGTGGAGGGGGTTCATCCTCCATTTTTCCGTGAGCTATCTGAATCGTGAGAGTTTGGGAGGTCCTTTGTTGTTAGATCCATGCTACCAATTTCCAGATCCTCTATCTCAAAACTGTTTGTCACTACTTTGGAACCTTTGTTTTTTTTACCCTCACGCAATTTTGAGAACCAAAACCGATGAACTGTTCCGTGTCTTCTGTGGAACCCGACATCGGGGAAATCGCTTGAGCGTGCTATTTCTAGCATCTGTCCATTGCCATTTTTGGACCTATTCCCATCTATTGTTATCACTTTCATCCTTGCATGAATGAGTGTTGAACCGTTGCTATGGTCATTTCCTGTTTTCCACACCTAGTTTTCTTGTTTCTGTTTTCACCTGTGAGTTGGCTAAAAGTTGTTGCTACTGTTGTCATCTTAAACTTGTGGGAATTGAGTTTAAGACTGGTTGAAGAAATGGGTTTTCAGGCTCATGGTAGAAGAGGCGGGTTTTCAGGCCTATGAGCATCTCTCTCCAGGTGAGAGAGCTTGTTGGGAAGTGGTTTTGTCCCAAAGTGATTCCAGCACCAGCTATGGAGCTCTGAGAATTTCTGATCTAGCATGTTGTCGACGCCCAGAGAGGGAGGTGAAGCATCGATGGACTGTGCTTGTGAAGGTGTATACTCCTCGTCATAACAAGCATGTGGGGAATGATAGTCCATTAGTAGTGGGCATAAGAAGGATCCTGGGGAGAATCCTTCTGGTTGCTCTATGCAGTTTTCCTGTAACCTCAACCTAGCCTAGGCTTCCCTTGCCTTGGGTGGAGCTCAGTCCCAGCTTGTGGGTAACCCACTGTTGATCATGATGAGCAGTGAGGTCTAAGGCTAGGAGGTTTATGGAAGGTCTGCACGTGGTTGGTGGGGTTACTACATTTTCAAAGATAAGTATATTCGTGTGTTTAAATTCAATTTTTAAATGCATGTATTTGATGCTTGCAATATTATCATGTATTTCGTTGCAATGATGTTTATTGTTGATTGAATTATTTATGTATGTTAGCAGTAATTGTATGTTTACTCTGTTAAGCCATTTAATTTCAATTAAATGCATCATATATAAGTATGAGAATTTTTCTGCGTAGTAGCATTGCCTGGGAAGGGGGTTGATGGTTGGGGGCATTACAATATGGTATCATAGCTCAAAAGGCTAAGAAATGGTTGTGTTTCGTAGCATTCTCGGCCTGTTGGCAGCCAAGGATGTTACAATATGGTATCAGAGCACCATGTTTTCAACACTGAGCTTGGATGGGACTAATAAGTGGTCTTTGGACCCGAGGTTTTGAGAGAAAATTGTGTCTAGAGGACTAATTTTGAAACTTAGATTGTTTTTGAGTGCTAAGGGGTTACATTGGCCACATTACGAAGCTCAGGAGGAGTTGTAGTAGAATAAAACCATAGCCATAGATCATCTGTAAAGGAGAAGATCTAGATTGTCGAATCTAAGTCCAAACACAAAGGAGAGTGTGCAGAAGAGATCAGATGTGGGCCATCAGATATGAGTGTGTGGACCAATAGCCGTTGGATCCAAGAAACGTGCACAAGGTTTAAAACATTTTTTGAGTTGCACAGGAGTGTGAAAATCGCGATATGCGAAGCCACGACATCATCAAAAACATCCATCGTGAGGGACGCATGGAGAGGGATCAACCTTTTGCTGACTCGTGACTTAAAAAGGTCAAAGGGCGAGTCTGTGAGAATTTGAGAAATGTGAATTTGCGATCAAATCACAACCATTGATCAAGGAGAGATCTAGAACATTAATTGTTCAGGAAGGATTGTGACATTTCAGGAATCAGAAGAATGGAGGGGGAGGACTTTCAACGTTGTGACACATGAAATCCTGATACGCAAAATCCCGACGAGATATGAACTGTCAGATTGTGGGGAAGTCAGAACCATCATATTAGGAGCTCCGAAATGTCAACATTTCGAAAGATTAGTTGTCGGGAGAAGTGAGATGTGCGGACGCACAAACTCTCAAGGCCTGAAATCGTGAACTCTCGATGAGCCAATGTATTGGGTCGGGCTGATGTCACTAGGATTGATGAGGACACAGGGGATGTGTGCCACATGCCAGTGGATCCCAAAGGAAAACTTTGATGTAGTAGGGCCAGATGGCATCACTCGAGGTAACGTGGGCCTTCTTAAGGTCAACACGTGTCACCACCTTGGTTGGTGACAGTTGTGCTGTGAGCCAAGGGGTGATAAAGGTCAAAAGTTTGGAAGTCAGGATTTGGAGAGGAAAGTGAGTGTTAGAGCATCCAGGACCGAAACCATGAAACCTGAAACCCTGAAGTTTCATTTAGATAACCTTGTAGATCTAGCGATTGGTCATGACCCTTGGTCGCATGGGACTGGAGAAACAGAGGAAAAGGGCTATGGCCTAAGTGTACTACAGAGCCGAGAAGAGCTCAGAAAATTCATGGAAACCAAATGTTTTCTTGAATCAAGTTGTTTTTGAATGTTGTGGAACTTGTTGAGGATTAATGACTTGACAAATTCTGGTTGTCTGTACATTGTGCTTGCAGAATTTTAGCGAGTGCCAAAAACAAGTAGAATTTCCACTGAGTGCAAAAGAAATCGAAAGGGCACGGACTGCTTGTCATTCCGAGGAAACAACAAAAGGAATGGATGTTCACTTGGAAGTTGAGGGATCGAACTCCAATGGGCATGGAGAAGAGATAGATAAGGAAGGAAACATGATGAAAAATATTGAAAAATTACAGAAAGATGCCTAAACTCGCCAAGCGGATAAAAATAAGCTCAGAAAATCTCAGGAAAAACAAGGTGAATTTAACATAAAGTTGTTAAAGAGTTTGAAAATAATAGAGAAGAAGTTAGATTAGGATAGCGACTCAAGAAGAATAGGGAGTCACCAGACTTCTTAGGGAAGAAGGTCAAGGAGTGCAGGTAGACACCATCATCACTCCTAATGTCGTTCCAAGAAAAGGACACACAGTAGTTCCAGCCCATCTCCTACCAGAAATCACTGGAGATCAAGAGTGGATGAATTTAAGGGAGATATGAATAAGATTAATCCACCTACATTTGATGGAGAGCATAAGAAGGAGGAAGATTGATGCAGGAGCATCGCTCACTCATCAAGCGAGCCAGCGCGTGGAGTAGAAAAGACAACTGGACAACGCCTACAAATTTTGAAATGATTTGGGATTTGTTGCGTCGTTCTTTAAAGAAGGAATTCATGAAGAGCGAACTTTTATTGTAAAGGGGACCTTGAGCCTTTAAGCTCTCGTCCTTAGTAGATAGGAAGGCATTTAATAGATTTAATGTTGGTAGCTAAGAATTTAATTGTAG
>JASDQU010258125.1:0-15662 GCA_032191745.1 Picea mariana | reverse complement strand
TGATAAATGGTGTTTATATTAATTTAATGCTAAATATAGGTTATATTAAATTTTATGATAAATAAGGGCTAAAATTAATGCTGAATAAAGGTTAAATTAAATTTTATGATAAATAAGGGCTAAAATTAATCTAGGTTATATATCATAGTGTCAACCTTAATATAGGTTATATTAAATTTTATGATAAATAAGGGCTAAAATTAATGCTGAATATAGGTTAAATTAGGTTGACTTAGCGAGGTGGCACACTAGCAATTTAGGGTTAAAAAGGGGGGGGGGCTAAATTTAGGTTAATGTTATTAATATTATGTTAGATATAGGCTAAAAATATTAATATTAAGTTATTGATCGGTTAGATTAAGGTTGAGGGGGTAGCAAAATTATTATTACTGTTCTATTAGGAGTCGGCTAAGTGATACCTTAGTTTAGAGGAAGTTCAATTTAAGTTAAATTAAGTTGGAAACAAAAGGTAAATCTTTTAATTAGTATTAGGTTGGTTTAGCTTAAAAATAATTAAAGTAAGTCAAGGGTGAAAAACAAAAGGTAAAGTAAGGTGAAACAAGGTGTAAGTATTAGAGTCTTGAGGGTAAGGTTAAAGATGAGATCTTTTCCGAATGAGCGGGATCCATCTTTCGCTAATATCTAGGCCATTGTCTCTATTTATGTTATTAGGATTTTTGATGATTTCGATTGCCTCTCTAATTCGTCAAACTTTCATTAGCACTGTGGTTCCTCTGGCAATTTCTGAACAAGTAATAAGTAGTTGATAGCATTCAATTCCATTAAGATAGTGTAGAGTAGTTGGAGGGAAATACTCAAGAGAGTCCCCTTGTATAAATCTTTGTAATATTGTCTAGTAGAGGTTGTTAATGGTTGTAGTTGTTGATAGATGATAGTTGTTGTCGCAACTGAAATCTAGTGGGTAGATTTCCATCGTAAGCTAAGAGTTGAGAGATCTAGAGAAATGTTGTATGAAGGTATGCAAGTTTTAGTTTGATGAATATAATAGAAGTATATTGTCCCAAATGTGTGTATGAGTATGTGTCTATCTAAATGAATGGTAGAGCTCTAATATTTTTCAATTCTCTATTATTTATGTTCTTGAATCCATGACTGCATTTTCTTTGTTGAATGTATGAGTCATTGTGAGGAGTATATAAGTTTGAATCATTTCTTTTCATTGAGTGAGTGAAAGGTGTGCATATTGTCCGCAAGGAGTGCATGACCAAGTCTGTTTTGACTCGAAAGATCAGAAGAGGTAGTGAAACTTATACGTATGCAAGGAGTGCATTGACGTCACAAGGAGTGCAGGATAGAGTTTTAGACTCAAAATATCAAGAGGGATAGCATGGTTCATTCACGAGAGATAGAAGTGGTTGGAGAATGGTCGCAAGAAGTGCAAAGTCATTCACAGGAAAGTGTGTGTGGAGTAGAGTCTGTTGCAAGGTGTGCATAGGCCATGAATTCTTGACTAAGTGTCGAAGATATTGTTCAGAGGAAAAAATCAAAGAAGGAAACCTCAGGAGGGAGAGCGATAGGAAGATCCAAGAGAAGGAGTCCTTGGAGCCTTCATCGAAATCCAGTGAATGATATTCGTTCTCAAAGGGAGACTAATGGTTCCAAACTATCAAATCTGGTAAAACAACGAGGAGGAGAACCGTGAAGTATTTTGGTACCTCAGAGGTTCAACAAGTTCGAAGACTTGGAAAAAGTGAAATTGTGAGGTAAGAAGTCATGATTCAATCTCCACCATTGATCACTAGAAAGTACGTGGGAATTGTTTAAGGAATTCAGAAATCGAGAGATTGGAGGTTGTGAGTGAAAGGCCTAGAGTTTTACGGGGTTGCGAAGTATGAACCATTGTGGTGCCTGTGAATCTGAGGAGACGCATGGCGAGAATTTGAGAACCTAGAGAAGAGTGCTTCGAGAAGAATTGAGGAAAGGATTCAAAATATCCCTGAAGTCCGAACTGTCAAGGAAGTAGATTCACAGTCATAGCTGTGGTCACTCGAGGAGAGACATGTGTGTGTGGGTTAAGTGTTTTCCAACTCAAAGTTTCAAACGATCCAAGACTGAGAGGTCAAGTAACCCTTTGGAGGGAAGGTGTTTTCTGTCAATTATATTTTATTAATATTTATTTTTTCCAAAGATTTTATTAATTTATATTATCCAACTATTATAATATATGAAATTTATTCAATTAAATTTAAAATAATAAATATAGAGAATAATAATACATTTTGATTTGTCAATTGGGTTTATCTCGAGTGGTTTGTGATGAGGGGTGTTTTCTCACCCACCCAAGTTCTATTCCCACAAGTGACATGTTGAGCTCTTAAAATGAGCATGCTACCAAAAAATCCTCGTCTTTCTACAAAATCTGGTTTACCTCGGGTAGCATCCTCAAAATGAGGGAAAGTGCCTAGAAAGGATTCTATACTTTTAGATATTTATAGATCATTAAAATTTTATTTAATTTTGATTGGGGTCTAGAAAAATAATCTTTTAGAATTTTCATGTCCTTCCTATATTGACACTTATTTCAAGGAGAATGCGAAAATGATTATTAATATAAGTTTATATTATTATAAAACTAAAGGATGTAGTGGAGTAGGTGAAGACCATGATAGTTGCAGTAGTTAAGGTGGAGAATGCCATCAAAATTGGTAATGCCAAGTAAAACACAAGTATTGTAGATGTTGAACAAAGTTATTTTGTAGGAATTGTCCTTAGAAGTTCCATCAAAGTAAGCATACATTTATTTGAATTTTGATTTTCTCAAACAATAATTTTGTTTAGGTTTGAGTATTTTTTAATATATTCATTTTTAATTAAATAAACTATAATTTAAAATAAATATTTACTATTGTACACCACCAAATTTTTGATGTATCAATTAATGCTTAGTAATTCAACAGTTAACATAAACATATTTTAATAAAATACAACTTAAATTTGCTAAAATAAACAATAAATATGACAATGAAAATATATCAATGCGAAATCATATGCGTGCATGTCTATTTAATGCATTTTCAATATGGTGGTTGTAAATGGTTGTTAACTTTACATATACAACATAATTATAAAATGAAGGAAAACAAAAACATAAGTGTCCATTACTGGTACCCATGATAAAATGACACATCCACAATATAAATATCCAAAAAAATCATTTACATGAAACCAATTTTCATTGCCATCACCTGATTACATTCCTTGGTTGGCATTGTAACATTGTTGTTATCAAAAACTTGTTTAGATTTCAAATCATTTATCAGTACGAACCATCAATCACCATCCAACACATCTAGGTAAAAAGCAACTTAGTTGCAATGATTTGGGAAGATATAAGGCTCCTTACTTTCAAACCACATTTTTTTAGAGTTAATACATATTATCCCACTATCACAATATTCATTTAAATTTCTTCGGTTGAAGCTATCCCACCACTTGCAACAAAAAATAACATATTGGAATGATGAGAAGTCCACTTGCATGATATCTTGTATCTTTCCGATGTAACCTAACTTCCCCTCTATCAGGTTTTCCTCATGGTGGTTAACATGACTAGATTGGTCGAAATCAACCTCCACTCCACAATCTTGTGTCATGTGTCCTTCATTAAAATGCTTAGTGCGAAAATGATGTCCCTATTCTTAGATAGATGGGAATAAATTCACCTGTAAACATGTGAACAAATGGTGGTGTCATATGTCTAATAACCAAAGAATTAATTAGAACATAATACACTTTACAATTGAAATATGTAATATTATAAATGGAAAGTGGTACTTAGAGAGCTTATTATAGATTTATTGCACCTGATCCCTATGTTTAGCGCATCCATATCTTCTCCACATGGGTTATGACCAAAAACTGCATATTTCTCTTGTATTTGGTCAACCACCCAACTGTTGGGATGCATTTTTGGCATATTTTCTTTTAAATGACGAGGATAAGGCATGATTCTACCATTCAACCATCTAAATTCTCTCTTGTTACTATCCCATTTCCTTATTTTATCTTCATACAGTGTGACCCATGGATGTTATGCCTCTTCCTTGTAAAGAATGAATTTATTGATGGCATCCATTTCAAAATTCACTAATGTATATGACGCCAACGCGCCACCCATGCACGTTCTCTCTCGCAGGACCTTCTTCTCTTGGCCCGAAGAACTCAATGGTTCTTCTATTTCCCTATCAGGAAATCTGCACCCACAGTTCTCTTCGGTGCGATCCTCCCTTCTTTACTTTTAGAGGATCGAAACTCGTAGCTTTGTGAGCTCGCTATTCACCATGGGGCTCTCGGATCCCCGAGACCCGGTGGTTAGTCAAATCGCTGAATTTTTCCCCCTGTCGGAATTTTTTCTTTATCACGACCTCGCGACCTCGCGCCCAAACCTTTGAGTCTTTTTCTTGCAAGGTCCTGGCACATGATCCCATGTGCAGATCCAGCAGTCCTCCTACGATCCGGATCCAACGGCTATTACCTTCTCGCCTCTCGTGTCCTTGTGACTTTGGGCACCCAATGCTTGGGCCTTTGTCGGTGAACTCCCAAGTTTGCGAGATCACTGATCTCTTCCACCTGTCCTCTACAAATGGACAGCTCCTGTCTTCTCGCTACTTCGCGTCTCGTGACTTGGACTACCCCACACTTGAGTTCTCAACCGGTGAACTCCTGAGATACGAGATCACTGATTTCTACCACCTGTCCTCTACAGATGGACGACCCCAATCTTCTCCCTACTTCTTGGACTTGAGAACCAACAGCCCAGATTTTATCAGCCGATGCAACGACTATTCTTCTCTCGCTACTCGTGACCTTGCGACTTCGCACCCCAATGCTTGGGTCTTTACCTTGCGAACTCCCGAGTTCGTGAGATCCTTGATCTCTGAAACCTGTCCACTTCAGATGGACGGTCCACACTTTCTCACCACTTCACCACTTCACGACTTAGACTACCCAATACTAAGTCTCTAAACCTGTGAACTCCCGAGATGCGAGTCCACCGATCTCTGCCACTTGTCCTCTCGAATAGGCGGCTACGATCCTCTCGCCACTTCGCTACTCACGAAGCTAAAGGGTTTCCCCTTCGATCCTCAAATGTCCAAGCCAACGAGATGAGAATATCTTGACACACGTCCTCCTCAACGAACGGCTCTGATCTTCTTGCGTATCGCGATATCGCTGCTCTGGCTACACAATCTTTGGGGCTTCAACTCCCGAGTCCCAAATATACGATACCACGTGTAAATCCTATGGCTCCTGTGACTCGAAATCGATGGCTCTGCCCCTCCTGAGATTTAAACTCCTCGGAATCTCCTCACCGTAACATCCTTGCACCTCTGCAAGATCCAACAATACCCGGAATCTCGCAAAATATCTTCAGAAGATTTCGACCGTCTATTCGTATAATCCACGAAATGAAGAAAAAGGTATCTCCCCACGAGATCCCTTCGCCGCTTCACCAACCTGTGACGTTCTCTTCCTGACTTCAAATCACACTTATCTATGCTGAATCTTCAGTGACTCAGGGGTCTATCCTTTCCGAGCTTTGCCAAATTTCTTTAACCTCAACGAGATTCTTTGCACACACTCCTTGCAGAAAACCTTCGAACACTTCAACTGCTCAAGGTTCCTTCGACTCTGCGTATGCACATAGTAGCAGTCGTTCAATACTTTGCCCAGTGTCACGACTGAGACTCTCCTTAGCCTGCACACTCCTTGCACAGCTTTAGCAACCCACTTTCACTTTTGGGTGAATGAGAACAAGAGTTTAAACTACTAAGCCCTCATCAATGCACTCCTTGCGGATGTATTCAACTACACACCTTGCAGGAATCTCCTGGATCAAATAGAGAAACAATTGAACTCATTCCATCTCTCCTTCAGACTTCAATTTGAAACATGAAATCACATGCACAACATTTACAAAGAAAATGCATAACAAGAAAGCAAACATTCATGAGCTTAACATCGATACACAGAGAAAATAACCCAAACCATGAGCTTGAATCAAAGCTTATTTCTATTAATTCAAATGCCTGTACATGGGTGTTCTTCATACACTATTCTCTGCTTGCTCTTCTCTCCTACTTCTGAATAACGTTACAATGATACAATGAGGGTGTCTATATCCATTTTCCCTCCTTCCATCTAAAGATATCTAATCTGCGAAATAAAAATCCTATCTACCTGCATTAACTAGATTAAATGCTTCCTATCTACTTCAGACAAGAGCGTATGGCTCGAGGTCTGATACAATATAGAAAAGGCGCTCCTTCATAAATGGTTCATTGAAGACTTGTGCTACAATCCCAAAGTACTTTCAAAAATTTGGGTTTGTTTATCCAGCTGATCTCCGCTTGATGTGCTGGCTCACTTGATGAGTTGGCGATGCTCTTACATCATACTCCTCGGCTTGAAAAATTTCATGGGATCCTGTCCATGAGCTCCTGCATGGTCTTTCCATGCTTTTGAATCACCGCTTATGTCTCCTAGCTGGCATCTTCCACTGGATGGTCCTTCCATTTGACCAGATACTCATAGTATTCCTTTCACCTGGTCTTTTTGCTCACCATCTTGTCAAGTATACGCTCCATCTGTGGATTTTCTGCAATCGGCATCTGTTTCTACTGGATTTCTGGATGTTCATCACTTGCAGCTCCTACTTCCTTATCCTTATATGGATATAAGTCTGAAACATTGAATGTCAGAGATATTCCGATCTCATTCGGCAATTCGATCTCGTAAGCATTTTCTCCCAATTTCTTTAGGACTCTACATGGCCCAATTTTCTTCATTTTTAACTTATTGTATGTTCCTCTTGGGAACCTTTCCTTCCTCAGGTGTGCCAGAACTAGATCACCCACTTCGAACTGAAGTTGTCTCCGATGCTGATCCGCTCTATGCTTATATTCCTGGTTTGATTTCAGCAATCACTCCTTCACCCTGCTGTGAAGTTCTTGCATCGCCTCTGTGAATTCTTCAGCACTTGCGCTCTTAGTTATTATCTGCTCTAAATCCCTCAGTTCAGATACTCCTCTTGGTTGCCTACCATATACAATCTCAAATGGACTTTTGCCTGTGCTCCTGTTCACTGAGTCGTTGTATGAAAACTCCGCTTGTGGCAATACGTTATCCCAACTGGTATGGTGCTCTATCACAAAGCTCCTCAGTAAATCTCCCAGACTCCTATTGACCACCTGTATTTGTCCATCCGTCTGCGAATGATAAGTAGAAATAAACATCAAATTAGTCCCCATCTTCTTCCACAATGTTCTCCAGAAATGCCCTATGAATTTTGTGTCTCTGTCCAAAACTATGCTTTTCGACAATCCATGAATTCGAATGACTTCCTTGAAAAAAAAATTTGTGATGTGAGTTGCATCGCTGGTCTTCTGACACGGAACAAAATGTTCCATTTTGGAAAACTTGTCAACCACCACAAAGATTGAATCATGTCCTCTTTGTGTCCTAGGCAATCCCAATACAAAATCCATGCTTATCGCCTCCCGTGGCCTCTCTGGTATGGGTAATGGTTGATAGAATCTCACATTCTACTTCTTGCCCTTCGAATGCTGGCAAATTCTACATCTATCAACAAACTTCTTGACTTTCGACCGCATCCCTGGCCAAAAATATGATTCACTCAACTTTGCGAATGTTTTGTCATGGCAAAAATGTCCTACCAATCCACCACTGTGTTTCTCTTTCAACAGATTCTCCCTCATGGAGCAATTCAGAATACACAGTTGATTTCCTCTAAACAACAATCCATCCTGGATCATGTAATCTATCCATGGGCTTCTGTCTTTGAGAACTGGATTCTCAGCTGCCTCATATGCCTCTCTGAAATCTGCATCTCCTGTACACATGTCCCTGAGATTTTCAAAACCTAATGTCTTGACTCGGAACTTCTGCAGCAACAAACACTTCCTGCTCAAAGCATCAACCACTTTGTTAGCAGTTCCTGAAATGTGTTTAATTACAAATGTAAAATTCTGCATATACTCTACCCATTTTGCATGTTTCTGATTCAACTTCTCCTACTGAGTCACAAACTATAATGCATGGTTATCATTATACAAAACAAATTCTTTCGGGATCAAGTAATGCCTCCACTTTTTCAATGCCTGTATGATAGCATAAAATTCCTTATTATACGTGGAGTACTTCAGTTTCGCCTCATCCAGCTTCTCGCTGAAATATGCAACTGGTCTGTCTTCCTGACTTAAGATCGCTCCTAAGGCAAGTCCGCTTTCATCACATTTCACCTGAAATGTCTTCTAGAAATCCGGCAACACCAATACTGGTCGTTTCATGATCTTCCGCTTCAACAGATTGAAGCTCTTCTCAGCCTTTGCTATCCAATGAAAATACTTATGTCGCTTTTTCACTGTATCCATCATCACTGCGCTAATTCCACTGAAATTCTTGATGAATTTTCGGTAGAAACTAGCCAAACCATGAAAACTTCTTACCTCAAAAACATTCCTTGGTGATGGCCAATTCTTGATCACTTCTACCTTATCCGGATCCATCCTCAACTCATTCACCGAAATAACAAAACCCAAGTAAATGAGCTCTGTCTTCATAAATGAGGACTTCTTCATGTTAATCAACAACTTCTTCTGCTGTAGCTTCTTCATCACAATGGCCAAATGCTTCAGATGTTCAACCTCTGATTTACTGTAAATCAGTATGTCATCCAGATACACAATGATGAACTTCCCAATGAACTCCCTCAGGACTTCATTCATCAATCTCATAAAGGTACTCGGTGCGTTTGTCAAACCAAATGGCATGACCAGCCATTCATACAACCCTTCGTTGGTTTTGAATGCTATTTTCCATTCATCACCTTCCCTCATGCGAATATGGTGATATCCGATTTTCAAATCTATCTTTGAAAAATACTTTTCCCTGCTCAGGCAATCCATCAGATCATCCATCCTTAGCAATGGAAACCTGTACCTAATGGTTATCTTGTTGATCGCTCTTGAGTCAGTACACATTCTCCAACCTCCATATTTCTTTGGACTAAACACCATAGGGACGGCACATGGACTCAGGCTTTCTCTGACCAATCCTTTGTCCAACAACTCCTGGACCTATTTCTCGACCTCCTCATTTTCTTGCTGCGTTAATCTATACGCAGCTTTGTTCGACAAACTAGCTCCTGGTATGAGGTCAATGTGGTGACTCACACTCCTCATCGATGGAAATGAACGAGGTAATTCGTCCAAGATGATGTCAGTGAACTCTCCTAGCAGTTCCTGAATTTCATCTGGTAAGTCATCCACTCTGGTGCTAGTCAAGACAATTTTCGGTTTCCTGACCACAAAGAATTGTGGATCTTCCTTCTTCTTTACTTCTGCCAAAAGTTCCTTCCCGCTCATGAGAAGTACCTTGTTATTCACTTCCGGTTTCTCCTCCTTGTCTTTTATCGGAAGTAACATGTGTGTTATTCCATTCTTCTCCAAAGTATATGTATTCATCTTCCCATCATGAGCTACATTCTTGTCATATTGCGATGGTTTGCCTAGCAATAAATGACATACATCCATAGGAATAACATCACAGAGTATTTTATCATTATATCCTCCTATCTTGATGTCAACTAAGCACTATTTGGTGACACTTAGCTGATGTCCCCTCTGTAGCCATGAAACTTTGTATGGATTCGGGTGATCAGTTGTCTCCAACTCTAGTTTCTCTACCATCTCGGTTGAAATGAGATTGTCTGTGCTTCCGCTATCCACAATAACCTTGCACTTATTGTCTTTGGTTTTGCATGTGGTTTTGAAAATTTGGTTTCTCTGAGTCATGTCCTGCACCTCCTTCTCGGGTTTTAAGAGAACCTTACGCATCATCAGCAACCTTCCATCTTCTGCGTCTTTTGTTTCAGCAGTTCACCTCTGCGCCTCAGCAATGTGAGCTTCTCCTCCATCCTTCTTCCTATCTGGACAGTCAACTGCCTTGTGTCCATTTCTTCCACATGTGAAGCATGTGATGACTCCACGTTGGCCTCTTCCCCTACCCCTAGTACGAGGAAAAGTATTTGCGTCAACATAATCTCCCTTTCGCTCTGTATGTTTCCCTCTTTGTTCAACATGTGGCCCTCGCTGTGAGGTTCCACCTCCTTCAATTTTACCCTGAGGTTTCTTCCAGTCAACCTTGTATTTCTGAAAACTATCTTGGGCAACTGACTTACCTTTTGGCTGACTCCTGCCTCGGCCTCGCTGTGCTGGCTTACGGCTCAGCTTTTCCTCATCTTTCAACACCATTTAATACGCATCCTCCACCTTTCTGATGGTTGTCATACTCATCTCGTCCTGGATATTGTATCTCAAGCCATTCATATACCTGGAAACTTTTTCATCATTGCTCTCTCGATGACCTGCTCTGATATTGAGATTATAGAATTCCTCAGTATATTCCTTCACTGTCATCAATTTCTGTCTCAGGTTCTACATTCTCCTTAACAGTGTGATTTGATAATCCCTCGGGATGAATTTTGCCTTCATCTTCGCAATCATTCGATCCCATCTTTTAATCTTTTGTTTTCCTTTGGAACGTCTATCTTCTTGAAGCTCGTCCCACCATAATGCTACATGTCCCTTCAATTTGGTAACAACATGCCTAATCTTCTTATCCTCTTCGATATCCTCATAATCAAAGTAGGTGTCAAGAGCTCTAATCCAATCTAGAATCTCTTCTGCATCCAGACTTCCTTCATAAACTGGAATGTCCATGTTTTCTTTTGAACTCATCTGAGCGATAGCTTTAATTAATCGCTCATTTGCTGCATCTTTGGATGCAACTTCTCCTTGTTGTTCAACTTCAACTTCATCTTCGGAGTCACTCAGATCTCCCACATTGGCTGTGCGTCTCTGCGCTGCTTCCATATCTTCTAATCTCACTCGAAGATCACGTATCTATCTTTCCATTTCTGGATTCTGTGCTTGTCTTTCTCTCCTCAGCGGCATGGTGAAATTTCCTTCTTTACCCTGCTATAGAAAACAGAGAAATTTTCTCACTCTGATACCACTCTGACGCCAACCCGCCACCCAGGCACATTCGCTCTTGCAGGACCTTCTTCTCTCGGTCCGAAGAACTCAATGGTTTTTCTATTTCCCTATCAGTAAATATGCACCCATAGTTCTCTTTGGTGCGATCCTCCCTTCTTTACTTTCAAAGGATCAGAACTCGCAGCTTCGTGAGCTCGCTATTGACCGCGGGGCTCTTGGATCCCTTAGACCTGGTGGTCAGTCAAATAGCTGACTTTTTCCCCCTGTCAGAATTTTTGCTTTATTTTGACCTCGCGACCTCGCACCCAAAACTTCGAGTCTTTTTCTTGCAAGGTCCCGACATGCGATCCCACGTGTGGATCCAGTGGTCCTCTTATGATCCGGATCCAATGGCTATTACCTTCTCGCCTCTTGCGTCCTCGTGACTTTGGGCACCCAATGCTTGGGACTTTGCCAGTGAACTCCCGAGTTCGCGAGATCACCGATCTCTGCCACCTGTCCTCTATAGATGGACGGCTCCTATCTTCTCACTACTTCGCCTCTCGTGACTTGGACTACCCCACACTTGAGTTCTCAACCGGTGAACTATCGAGGTACAAGATCACCGATTTCTTCCACCTGTCCTCTACAGATGGATGGCCCTAATCTTCTCGCTACTTCTTGGACTTGAGAACCAACGGCCTAGATTTTATCGTCCGATCCAATGGATATTCTTCTCTCGCTACTCGCGACCTCATGACTTCGCACCCCAATGCTTGGGTCTTTACCTTGCGAACTCCCGAGTTCGCGAGATCCTTGATCTCTGACACCTGTCCGCTTCAGATGGACGGTCCACACTTTCTCACCACTTCGCCACTTCGCAACTTAGACTACCCAACACTCGGACTCTAAACCTGCGAACTCCCGAGATGCGAGTCCATCGATCTCTGCCACCTGTCTTCTCGAATGGGAAGCTACGATCCTCTCGCCACTTCACTACTTGCGAAGCTAAAGGGTTTCCCCTTTGGTCCTCAAATGTCCGAGTCTGCGAGATGCGAATCTCCTAACATGTGTCCTCCTCAATGAATGACTATGATCTTCTCGCGTCTCGCGATATCGCTGCTCTGGCTACACAATCTTTCGGGCTTCAACTCCCAAGTCCCTGATACACAATACCACGTGTAGATCCTATGGCTCCTGTGACTCAGAATCGACGGCTATGCCCCTCCTGAGCTTTAAACTCCTCGAAATCTCCTCACCGTAACCTCCTTGCACCTCTGCAAGATCCAACAATACCCGGAATCTCACGAAATCTATTCAGAAGATTTCGACCATCTATTCTTTCTCGTATAATCCACAAAATGAAGAAAAAGGTATCTCCCCATGAGATCCCTTCGTCGCTTCACCAACCTATGACATTCTCTTCCTGACTTCAAATCACACTTATCTACGCTGAATCTTCAGCGACTCAGGGGTCTTTTATTTCTGAGCTTTGCCAAATTTCTTTAACCTCAACGAGATTCTTTGCACGCACTCCTTGCGGAAAACCTTCGAATACTTCAACTGCTCGAGGTTCCTTCGACTCTGCGTATGCACATAGCAGCAGTCCTTCAATACTTTTCTCAGTGTCACGACTGAGACTCTCCTTAGCCTGCGCACTCCTTGCACGGCTTTAGAAACCCACTTTCACTTTTGGGTGAATGAGAACAAGATTGTAAACTACTAAGCCCTCATCAACGCACTCCTTGCAGATGTATTCAACTACACACCTTGCAGGAATCTCCTGGCTCAAATAGAGAAACAATTGAACTCATTCCATCTCTCCTTTAGACTTCAGTTTGAAACATGAAATCGCATGCACAACATATACAAAGAAAATGCATAACAAGAAAGCAAACATTCATGAGCTTAACATCGATACACAGAGAAAATAACCCAAACCATGAGCTTGAATCAAATCTTTTTTCTATTAATTCAATGCCTGTACATGGGTGTTCTTCATACACTATTCTCTGCTTGTTCTTCTCTCCTACTTCTGAATAACATTACAATGATACAATGAGGGTGTCTATATCCGTTTTCCCTCCTTCCATCTAAAGCTTTCTAATATGGGAAATAAAAATTCTGTCTACCTGCATTAACTAGATTAAATGCTTCCTATCTACTTTAGACAAGAGCGTATGGCTCGAGATCTGATACAATATAGAAAAGGCGCTCCTTCATAAATGGTTCATTGAAGACTTGCGCTACAATCCCAAAGTACTTTCAAAAATTTGGTTTTGTTTATCCAGCTGATCTCCGCTTGATGTGCTAGCTCACTTGATGAGTTGGCGATGCTCCTGCATCAGTATACAAATAGTCAAAATGAATAGCACGAGATAAAATATATATTATCAAATTAAAAAGAAAATTTATCGATGGCATCAAAATTCATAAATTTTCTGATGTATAAAAAATTTCAAAAAAAATAGAATGGAATGAAATATATATTATCATATTCAATGTAAACAATTTCTCTGTCGTAAATTGAAAAAATATAATTGACTTACTCTTTATCAAGCACCTTTTTCAATTCCTTTGGAGCTGCTCCCCTTCCCTTTTGTCCTCATCACGATGGTCATTCCAAATGATTGCCCCTTTTGTGTCATCAATTTTCCTAATGTACTCACTGACATAATAGAATGAATCGTATACTACGTACCCCTCTACTATTGATCCAAGAGGATCTATGATTGCTCAAAAACAAACAATCTCAAATGCTAAAGAAGATGGCACTGTTGCATAGGGGTCAGTGAGAGACTTCCAATGATGCATAAATTGTTGATGTCAGTGATAGCATCAGACATGTATTTCCACATAGGTCTATGTGTCTAGATGTGTGGAAATTTTCCAAAGCCTTATACTATTGAATTTACTTTAGTTAAAGAAATTATGAAATTAAATTGATTTTATTAATGGATTATGTAATTAGTTAATTGAGTTATTTATGAGACATGATAAAAGTACTTAGCATGCAACATGTAATCTAAATATAAAAGTGAGTGTGAGAAGTAATCTCAACCATAGATCACTTTTGAGATTAGAAATAGATTGTAACTCATGATTGTAAAAGCAAGGATATGGTGAAGGAGAAAGACACTTGACAAGTGTTTAGGGAGTTGACATAGAGTATTGGATCATGAAGGATTGTGGTTCAAGATATTGGATAGGTGAAGAAGGACCTTCATCAATAGATCATACAGGTCAAGGAGAAGAGAGAACAGAGACATACACAGGCGGGTTTCGACAAAAGGAAGCCATAGGAGAGTGTTGGAGCATACAAATATTTCAATATAGGTTTTCCATACACATCTATGGGCCAGATAAGAGACAATCGTGGATATCCATAGGTCATAGTGGGTAAAGTCTCGGATATCCACGGGTCACATAAGAGATAGTCATAAATTATTAGAAAAGTGTTTCATAATTGATTGTACAATAGGTCGGACCTTTCTAGGTTAGTATACAGTTGTATATCTCTTAGTGGGCCACTATCCATGTTACAAGAGCCCTAATTTTAGCATAATAATATCATTCTTAGCACTAGTTTTCCCTCTGGGGATTTTCCATGGGTATTTACCCAAACAATTTGGTGTTCATGTGTGCTTGATTGGGTTTCCTTATTTATGCTTTCTCTACGTGATATTGAGTTGAATATTTCAGTAGTGTATTTTTGTTTTGTGATCTGCTAAGTTGATTATAGTAAGGAAATCAATACATAATAAACCTAGGTGTTGAAGTAAGAATTTATACATGGTATCAGAGAACATGCTATGAAAGGAAGCTAGATCAGTACAAGGGTCTTTTTCCAATAACAAGTTATTTCCAAGGCATTTTATCAGGTCTTAAGGATGGAATTAGCACCATTGAGAGTTGAAGATAGATTACATGGAGCAATCAACTTCCTATCATGGAAAGAGAGAGCTACTTTAGCGTTGAAGGAGTATGACCTTTGGGAGTTAGTGGATAAAGTAGTTACTCAACCAACAGATCTGACATATTTAGATGAAAAAAATAAGGATATCAAAGAAGAACAATTCCTCCTAGATTCTGTGAAGGATCATCTAATCCCTCACCTAAACGAGAAGAAGATGACCAAATAGATGTTTGATGCCTTGGTAATTTTATTCCAAATCAATAACATGAATAAGAAGATGATCTTAAAGAATAAAACCATATCGGTTTAGATGTCTATATTAGATAATGTTATCAAAAATATCATGAGGATCACATAGGTGCATGATGAACTTTGTAACATCCTGCTCTGGCACACTGAGAACACTTATTATTTGAGGACACTTGCTCGCAAGTGATCTGGACCCTTTTTGATGTTAGACCTTTTATATATGATTATGATGTGATTGACAGATGACATGATGTGTTATTAATTGATGTAGACAGGTGCTATTGACTCATTTTTATTGAGTGTGCAGGGTTTTGGCCTTGAGGATGCAGAGGCATCGGTAGAACCCCCTTGGACTCCGGACTGAGTCAGGGAGTGTGCTTTTGGGTTGATATGTTCATTGTGATGTTTCATTTGATTTGATGTTTTGATGTCGACATTCTGACATGATTATTGGTGATTCAGGCTGACGATAGCTTGCC
>JASDQU010258119.1:11649-26908 GCA_032191745.1 Picea mariana | reverse complement strand
TTTTACAAGGAAATTGTACTAGGAAATTCATCTATGGAATTGTTATATATAGGTCCAACATAATGATCCCCTATAATGTGGACATTATCCCTCAAGTAGGTTTCATGACTTCATGTTTGGGTTGTATATCGATGTTGTTGTTTATATCCCACATTGTGGATGGCTAAAAATTATTTCTTGAGTGCTCATTGATCATAAAAGGCATGACCAAATACTTTAATATATTCTCCCAATAAGTTATCATGGGATGCCAATATTTTTCCCCTCCCTTATCAATCGAGGCTTTATATTGCATGATTGGTGTGTTGTCAATAAGTTGGAATTTAAAGTAGTGGCATGCTTTGATACCAATTATCTTGTGGTTATTTCCCAACAAGTGTGGATCCATGAAGCTTTTGTAAGTCAAAAAATTCATGAATTAGATTTGACATGAAGAAATTGTGATCTTCACATCTATAAGTTTTCACCATCTGTAGTAGTGAAAATATGTCTTTTTTCTTAATTTGAGCTGATGACCTCCTATAAGTTCCATTTATGTCTTCATGTGTGTGTCCCATCGAGAGGAAACCATATTCATCAATGTAAAACACCCTTCTTGCTATTAGAAGGGATGGAAATGCAAACACATAGTGACTTTGTTACGACATGTACACTTATTTATTTTCATCAATAATACTAGTGGTAATATATTTGACATAATTTTATGAATTGTTATATTAATTAATCTAGTTATTGTATGTTTTTAGAAATACAAGTACTAACTCACTATTATCATCTAATCGATTTCCGTTGCGGGGAATATTGTGGAAATGTTGATCAATCCTTCTCAATATATTTACTCCTAGAATTATACCTCTTTAGGTGAAGAATACAGAAGGGCTTGTCACTCCTTATACATTCAATTTTTTAATTAATCATTTTCATTGTTTATCGTAATCTAGAAGGGTTGATCAATCCTTTCATTTATAATTTTTCAATCACATTTCCAAAATCACAGAAGAGGTTTCACGGGGGTTCACTTAGTGAACCTATGACATAGCATGTGTGTTCATGGTATATTAAATAATACCCCTCATTTTACTAGATATTAAATTATTCCTCCCAAAATATTTTTGTGGAACCACTTTTCCATTACACCTTCCAATTAGAAAACCACCTATGTCCCACATATATCATAGGTATACATTATTTCTGTGACATTTTTAATACCTTTTTTTCTTCTACCTCTAATATGTTGACATGCCATAACTCTTATAAGATATGGATGAGGATTATGAAAAACGATTTGTTATTTTAATTTAACCTTCTATTGATACCTAATTCTAATCGTCACATGCCTAATTCTAATCCTTCTCTAATATCCATATGTTTTAAATATATTAAAAATATCCTCCGACCCCTATATACTAGGAAATATATTGTTTTCATGTTTTTAGAATTTTAAACCCCCCAATATGAACTCACATAGTATAGTGTTTCCTAACTAGTGAAACCCCGTAAGAGGTTTATGTTCGGGGCATTATTTGAAAGTTGGATGGACATTCTATAGATAATTGTTCCATTCTATTCCACTCTCCATTTGTAAAATGGTATATCTTTAGGGGAAGAATAAGTAAGGGTCAACTTCCCCTTTTGCATTCATATTTTTAATTCATCCTTGTCATTATTTAACCTAGTTTAGAAGGGTCAAAGGGTTAGTTGATCCTTCATCATACAATTTTTTCAGTGAATCCTTTTTGAAAGTCATGGAAGAGGTTTGCACTAGGGGAATAATGTGGAAAGGTCGATCGACCCTTCTATAGATAATTGTTCCCTTCTAGTTAACTGTCCATTTCCTGGATTGGTATTTCTTTAGGGGAGGAATAAAAAAGGGTTAGGAACTCCTTTTGCATTCATATTTTTAATTAATCCTTATTGTTATTTGAGCTAGTTTGGAAGAATAGGTCAACCATTCCTTATATAAATTTTCAACGAATCATTTTCAAATTAATAGAAGAGGTATTTGTTGGGGGAATAATGTGGAAGGGTAGACAAACAATTTTATAGAGAATTGTTCCATTTTAGTCAACTCTTAGTATCCTAGAATAGTACCTCTTTAGGTGAAGAATAAGGAAGGAATGACCACCAGACCACCACTTATGCATTTAGATTTTTAATTAATCAATTTTGTTATATCTCCTAATCTAGAAGAGTCGACTGACACTTCCTTGTATAACTTCTTAGTGAAGCCTTTTCAAACTCAAAGAAGAGATTTGCACTGGGAGCATAATGTGGAAGGGTCAATTGACCCTTGTATATATAATTGTTTCATTCTAGTCAAATCTCCATCTCATAGAATGACATTTCTTTAGGGGAATAATAAAGAAGGGTTGATTTCTCCTTTCACATTCGATCTTTTTAATTAATCCTTTTCCCTTATTTGAACTAGTCTACAAGGGTTCATCAACTCTTCCTTGTATAAATTTTCAATGAATCATTTTCAAACTAATAGAAGAGGTATGTGCTAGGGGCATAATGTGAAAGTGCCAATCAACTTTTATCTAATGATAATTGTTCCATTTCACGCAACTCTTTGTCTCATAGAATGGTATATCACTAGGTCAGGAACAAGGAAGGGTTGGTGACAACTTATCGATTCATATTTCCAATTAATCTTTTTTGTTATTTTTACTACTATGTAAGGGTTGATCGACCCTTCCTTGTATAAATTTTCAATGAAGCCTTTCAAACTCATAAAAGAGGCTTTCACTAGGGCATAATGTGGAAGTGTCACCTAATTCTTCTTTATATAATTGTTATATTCCAATACACTCTACATCTCATTGAATGCTATATATTTAATGAAAGAAGAATTAGGTGACTTATGTCACCTAATCATACCAATGATGTACTTAGGGAAACTACTTCCAGACCACCCTCTTAGGGGTGCATTCATGATGCTTTGATGAACTCTGTTTCTTATTTCTTCTGATTGAAGCTTGATATTCTATTTTTCCCATTATATATTAGATCATCCAACCTTACATGACCACATGAGATATTTTAGATGTCTATACCATGGTATATAAGCTCCTATGCTTTACAACTCATGGGTATACTATGTCCAAGGAGGGTTATAATGATTGATATTTTATACCATGACATGATACTTTAATGCCAAAGATATTGTTGACCATAAATGACATATTAATTAACCTCATACTTTTCTAAATGCATCATAATAATAATTTGAAATAAATAAAAAGGGTTAATTAAGAGATCAATGCCAGTTATAGTGGTTAAGAGTCATAGTGTATTAGAAGGGTCAATCTATTATGATGTTACTATGTTCAGAACCATAATGTATTCATCTTTTAGTGTGTTTGAGGTCACACTATGTTCATTGGAGGCGATTGTTTCAAGAGTCATAGGGATCAGAGGGTATACCATGTTCAAGTTGATATTGATTGGGGGTTATCATATAATAGGGATTCATTTTGTTCAAAGTCATAATTATTAGGAGGTGATTTCATCAAGTTTCAAATGGATCAATGATCAAATTCTATTAGGGGGTTAATGCATTTGTATGGGACTAGTGTGTTAGGGATTATATATATATATATATATATAAATAATAAAAAAACAAAAAATAAAAACGAAAATAAAACAACATACAAACAAAACAAAACAGAATTCAAATCGCACAACCACTACACTCGCACGCAGAGCTACTCGCAATCAGCACCACAGTCGCACACCACTATAAGGATCACGGATTTTGATTGCGAACAGAGCTGCTCGCACTCACCACCATAGTCACACACCTTTATACACAGGAGCACATATTTGGAGCACAGAAGGGAGAGGAGGACGGGAGAAGGAGGAGAAGGAGGGAGAGGCACACGGGAGGAGGCTAGGGAACGATCATTTGCACGCAGAGTGGAAGGGGGAGAAGGAGGAGAAGGAGGGAGAGGCATATGGGAGGAGGCTAGGGTAGACGAATTTGCAGAGGAGGGCACATGGATTTGCAGAGGAGGAGGGCACATGGATTTGCAGAGGAGGAGTGCACATGAGTTTTCACCGGAGGAGGGCACACGGCCGGAGGAAATGGTTTGACTTCTTTATCCTATCTCTTGAGTGTGCATGCTAATTGTTTGATGAAATGATTGATAGAAATGCTTGATAGAATTCTTGATGAAATGCTTGATAGAATGCTTGATGAAATGCTAAGTCATCCTTTTAAAATGCTCCAATCGTACCCTTAGCACTAGGCTCATAATCGGTTTCAAAATTGAAGATCCCTAACCATAATTGTTTACAACTCACACATGACCAATCCCCTTGATTGTGCCATGAGAAGAAAAAATCCCCATGGGAGTAGTGTTTACCCTAGCCATTAAATGCCTTGACACTTAGCTTCATCACTTCTTATCACATAATTGATTTAGGGGATTAGAGGTCAACTTTGTTTTTCTTCTTATCCCTACTCTCCATCATAACTAAGCCATCAAATTTCCTCATGATTTCATGCCCAACCTTCTATGCCCATGAAATTGTAGCATAGGTTAGTCATCCCAGTCGACACTTTCATTTTCTAATCAATGGTAAAGTTGACAATAATGAATGAATGTGTAAACACTTTAAATTCAAAGGAATTGATTAGACACTTGCTTCTTGGATGAATTATTCTTTTGCAAATGGTGTCTATGAATGGTAGGATTCCTCTTCCCGAGTTGGAATTTTTCTAGATAATTAATGATCATTTTGTTGATGATTAATCCTAGCAATCCTAGAATCATACCATGGAATTCCTAACTATATTTTTCATTGCCTCATGTTCTAGTATTCAATGGGCCATGACCCAATGATACATGTAGAGCTAATGCTTAGTTCCTATGTGGATTTTTGTCCAACACTAGACTTGGATATATTCAAACCACTTCTTTAGGTTTCTGGGTATCCCCTTTTGTTTCTAGGTCTCTCCTAAAAATCCGTGGGAAGTGGTGGTGCAACGATAGAGATGAATATTAAGAAGTGAATCACTAAACCTTCATCACTGGAAACTATGTTCCAAATCTATACCAAATTGTTATCACCACTCATGTTTACTACTCTTATTTTTAGGTCCCTTCTAAGGTTGCCCAAGAACATCTTGAAAATTTATTTATGCCAAGTCAACTTATAGGATAGGCTTTCACTGAGCTAGTTTGTTTTTATGTTTTACATCTAGAGATTTTAGGGGAATGGGAATTATTAGAACCGGGGTTCGAACCCAAGTGTTGTGTGCAAAGTGGGTGATTTGAGTCATGGAAGGAAAAGAGGCTTAGAAAAGTCTCCTTAAGAGTCACATTAGTTAAGGGATTCCATAGGGAAAAAAAGCATGGAAATACATTTCCTAACAAAATAACTTGGTACAAAGTATCTATAAATCCAATGAAGCGATCAAACCTTTCTTCGCCTAGAAAGAATCCTCTCTCAAAACTAGGCTCTCTTTTAATGAACATTTTTTGTGGTGATCAACTTTAATTATTATTGCAGGTAATCCTTTGGTTTAGTCCTCCTAATTCTTAGCCCTAAAGTTGTTTCATTCAGGCATCCACACAACCAATGATATGTTTAATGGCCTGGCTAAAAATTGGCTACTTGTGTGGGACAATCTTAAGTGAAAGGTATCCCTAGTTAATAACAAGATTATCATATAAATAATCCATGAGCTTATTCTTAAAGACTTTTTGTTAAATTTAAGTATCCCTAAAACTCATACTTATTGGTGTTGGGACAAGAAATTGGGTACTTCCATGACATTTCACAACTACAATTCAACCATGGGGTACAAGTGGCTTTGCTCTAATCATTTGAAGGCCATTTGAATCAAATATGACAACTAAAATCCAAGAAAAGAGCATCGTTTTTTTTTTCTAAGAATCGTATGGAAACCCATTCTTGAGCCAAAAAAACAGTTTTTACATGGAGCCTTGTTGTGGGAGGAATACTTGCAAATAAAAGACTCAAGTACCTAAAGGTGAAAAAGGCATCTCAAGAGTGTTAGGAAATTAAACACTTCCACGCTAAGCCTACTCCCTTCTTGATCCTATTCCCTTTTGGGATTTTGTAATTGGGGTGGAAAAATTAACTCTTTAATTATATTACCTTGAAAGAGATTTTCATTTTGTCTATACCTTGCCATACCCTTGCCCTACAAAATAATTTTCATCTTACATTTTTTTTGTAAGTGCTTATATTTATCATCAAAAGATTCTTTACACTATGTGTTCCCTCTTGTTAGAATTGGAAAACATACACTTATATGTGTTTAAACAAAATTGAATATCCTTGGTTTCTTAATATTGTCTTTTGATATGCTTTTCTTATCTTGGTTTTTTGAGTCACACACCTATTATTTCTTCGACAACATGGATGACATCTTTGCAACTATTTGCTCTTGAAGAGTTTGAATAGAATTCCATTTCTTGTCTTCTATGTTCTATGATCCATGGTTGGCAGAGGAGGTAAATCGTTGGCCTTGATTATGGAGCCTAACCCCGAGGGGATAAAGAGAGTTGAACTCATGACCTTCCCAACTTTGGGGGAGAGATCTCATGTTTGGCTCATGAAAACCTCTCCTTGATAATAAATAATCAAGGAGAGGTTTTCATGATAATCCAACACCCTCTACATCAAGGGTGGTTAGGTTGCTAACAAAATTGTGGCTATATGTTGCTACAATAAAGAGGCAACAAGAATCTAGGTGTGGAGGGAGCTCACCATGAATTGAACTTGGGTCATCGCTATGGCAATTGCTTTGAATTGCCTCTAGACCATAGTGCGAAGGGTGTGCATGCACAGACACACACATATCTTGAAAATAATATATTCTCCATTACATATCCCAAGGCCCTTATTTTCATGAACGTAATTCGATCTTTGCTGTGTGTACTTGGTCAAAAACAACTCTGCCTATTCGGCACAAAAACACTTTAGACACCTGTAACCTCAAACTTGTTAACTTGGCGCTCAACAAAGGGTTTGGTAGATTGCGTGGTTTGTGGCCTAACCCGTGGTATAACTAAAGGCTTGACTTGGGAATTGATATGTAGAATGATTTGGTTTTGACTCGTGACTGTGATTTGAGACTGTAGGTAAATCCATGGCTTGATCGATTAACTTGACTATATGTGCTGACTTGGAACTTGGCATGTGGCATGAAATTGTAAGATGACTCATAATATGACATGTGGATTGAGCGATGACTTGTCTTGAGATTTAGGTTCGTGGCCTGGAACTGTGTGTTCCCCCCAAATTTTGCTAAACAAAACATAAGCCTGAGAGGCTTTAGTTTTATTTGGGATTTGGTATATAAAATAGGTGTGCAATGATATAGCTTAGGTTTAGAATAGTTTAAAACAAACAACACTCTTGTTTTAATGTTTTTATTAAAAATATATTTGAAGATCTTAAAACATAAACTAGGGATTACCAATTTATCAAGCGTATCCGTTGGTGCAATCCTTAAAACACTTCAGAAGTTATATTATGAATTCCAAGATAATTGCATTTTTGCCTCATCCTGTAGTAAAGGACATCTACAAGTGCATATGTATTTAATTTGTTTGGAGGAGCAGTTAGTTGGATGAGTATGAGGCAATCCTTCATTGCATTAGCTAGTTCAGAGGTAGAACATGTTGCTGCGACAAAAGCTACTAAATAAACTATGATTATTAAGACTATGAAACAATATTTGTATCCAACATGGTAGTTTGGAAATACAATGTGATAGCTAAAGTGCCATTGCAATGTCCAATAAGTTGTGATAGCCAAAGTGCCATTGCAATGGCCAATAAGTCAACTTACAATGGAAAGAGTAAGCATATTGATGTGAAGCACCACTTTGTTAGGAAAATGGACGAGCAAGGTGTGGTGGAGTTAACAAAGTGAATAATGCAGCTGATGCACTAACAAAGGCAGTCAATGAAGAGAAATTTGTCTTGTGTACAGAGGTGATTGGCATTGACACTTGTTCAAAGTGATTGCCAAGTGGGAGAGTGTTGGAAAAAGCCCAACAATCGCTTTTGACATTGTAACATTAGGAAATTTGCAGCTTTAAAATGGAATGTACATTGTAATATTCTAATTCCCTTTTCTCCTTCCCTTCTCATTAAGAACATAAGGTACCCGTTTCCTCTCCTAGCCATGGTACAGACCTTGAGACCTATTCTTATTATGAAAATGTACCAATGTTTCCAAATATATCCTACATAGAGCTTGTGTGGTTGTTTAAGGACTTCATCACAATTATCAGCCCTAATAAGATTCAAATAGGGCCCAAGCACCTTATGTTCTTTGCTATACATTATGCCCAAAACTTACACAACTTACGCAACTATGCAACTATGCAACTTATGGAACTATGCAACATGTAAATATGAAACTACACAACTATGCAACTACACAACTATGCAACTATGCAACTTATGCAACCTTGCAAAATGCAACTATGCAACTATGCAACTACGCAACTATGCAACTATGCAACTACGCAACTATATGCAACTATGCAACATGCAACTTATGCAACTTAAACAACTTTATGGAACTTATGCAACTTATGCAACTTTATGCAACATGCAACTTTATGCAACAATGCAACTTATGCAACTTTACTCAACTTTACGCAACTTTATGCAACTTTATGCAACATGCAACTTTATGCAACAATGCAACTTACGCAACTTTATGCAACTTTATGCAACTTTATGCAACTTTACGCAACTATGCAACTACACAACTATGCAACTACGCAACTATGCAACATGCAACTATGCAACACACAAGTATGCAACTATGCAACTATGCAACTACACAACTACGCAACTATGCAACTACGCAACTATATGCAACTATGAAACATACAACTTATGCAACTTAAGCAACTTCATGGAACTTATGCAACTTACACAACTTTATGCAACATGCAACTTATGCAACTTTACACAACTTTATGCAACTTTATGCAACTTTACGCAACTTTACGCAACATGCAACTTTATGCAACAATGCAACTTACGCAACTTTACGCAACTTATGCAACTTTACGCAACTTTATGCAACATGCAACTTTATGCAACAATGCAACTTATGCAACTATGCAACTATATGCAACATATGCAATTATGCAACTATATGCAACTTATGCAACTATGCAACTATATGCGACTTATGCAACTATATGCAACTATATGCAACTTATGAATGCGTGACCTATATCCTCCTAATGCAACTTATGAATGCAACTATATCCTCCTAATGGCTCTAAGTTCCTTCTTAGAGGCCTTGAGAGCCAACTATGATGCATAAAACCTGTGAATGGTGCCCATATGGTGTCATAATAGCCATTATTATTATTTAAAGCATACCATTGTTGCCCATATTCCTAATTGGAGGCCTTGATCTTGGTCATTAAGCACATAAGGTTCATTTAAATCCTAATTCCCTTTTCTCCTTCCCTTGATGATGGTACAAGCCTAAACTCCCATATGTGATGTGAAAAAATACTAATGGTGTCCAAATCCCACCTCGAGGCCAAATATCCCTTAAACATTATCTACATGATCATTCAATGGTTAGTTCATAGACCTTGAGGCCAAATATCTCTTAAATAATACCAATGGTTCCAAATGCAACTATATCACAACTTATGCAACTATATTGCAACTATATTCTCAAATATTGGTGAGTGGTCAAATGCAACTATATTGCATCTTATGCAACTATATTGCAACTTATGCAACTATATTGCAACTTATGCAACTATATGCAACTTATGCAACTATATTGCAACTTATGCAACTTATGCAACTAGGTGTGGCAATTTCAACTTTATGCAACTAAATGCAACTGTGTTGGTACCAAAAACGTATATTGGCACGATAACTTATCTTCTTGTTTTAACGAGTGTAGGTATCACCAAATAGGTATCTGTCAGATCTATCTTCCTTGAGTGATGATCAAGATATAGTAAGAGAGGTTGAAAGTGAGACGTGTTGTACTAGATCTACCGGTTCTAGATCAATTAGGTTGGAAAAGGTAAGGAAAAGATTTCGTAACCGCATGCAATTTTTTATTGCCAATGGAGGGTCGTGTAATTAGGATGCTGAGAGCATAGGTGACATTGAGTTTCCCTTGAGGTATAAACATCTAGTGCAACGATGGGCACCTAAGGAGCTACCTGAAGTGGACACGGATTTATTCATCAGTGGGAGGATGTATCACATTGCTACTTTGTCCTTACATGGATTGGGGTTATTTTCCATGGATGGCATAAAGGTCGGCTATGGCATTGTAACTGAATCGATGAAGTATGTCGGACCATTATACAAATACAATCACTGGTTGATGTTGGTCCAATATACGCAAAGTATGCGGAGATACGGAGTTGCCGCAAATTATATACAACTACTAGATAACAATCAAAATAAAGGGGAAACTATGTATATTGATGGAAGGCCAAAAGCTACTGGAAACATTGCGGGCTTTATAAATAGTAAACGACTAGTGGCAACAACTAAGAAACCAAATTGCATATTTGAGGCACGCGAAGGAAATCGTATATTTGTATGTGCAACAAAAACAATAGTTCCAGGTGAAGAGTTGTTGATCGATTACAACTTAAATCGAATAGATGGAGAGGGTGACCATGGAAAGGCACCCACTTCACCTCAAGAGGTAAATGTTAAATACAGTAAAAACTTATGACTACAACAACTAAATTTCATAAATTTCATTATTTTTTTTTTCTGTTATTACTGCAATATTTCATTTTCTTAATGTTACAAGTGAATTTCATAACTTTTATTGATTGATTTATTGTGTCAACATTTGTCCAGGGTGACCGTGGTAGAAAATCACCCGGTAGATCTCTCCAGGGTGACCATGGAAAGGAACCCACTGTGCCTCAACAGGTAAATGTTAAATACAGTAACAACTTATGACTACAACAACTAAATTTCTGAGATTTCATTATTTTTTTTCTGATATTACTCCAATATTTCATTTTTTAAATGTTACAGGTGAATTTCATAACTTTTGTTGATTGATTTATTGTGTCAAATTCTGTCCAGGTTGACCGTGTCCCACAAGTTTCACCCGCTACATCTCTCCAAGGTGACCGTGTCCCACAAGTTTCACCTGCTACATCTCTCCAGGGTGACCGTGGAAAGGCACCCATAGTGCCTCACCAGGTAAACGTTAAATACAGTAACAACTTATGACTACAACAACTAAATTTATGAAATTTCATTATTTTTTTTCTGATATTATTCCAATATTTCATTTTTTAAATGTTACAGGTGAATTTCATAACTTTTGTTGATTGATTTATTGTATCAACTTCTGTCCAGGTGGACCGTGTCCAAGTTTCACCCACTACATCTCTCTAGGGTGACCGTGGAAAGGCACCCGCAGTGCCTTACCAGGTAAATGTTAAATATAGTAACAACTTATGACTACAACAACTAAATTTTTGAAATTTCATTATTTTTTTTTCTGATATTACTCCAATATTTCATTTTTTAAATGTTATAGGTGAATTTCATAACTTTTGTTGATTGATTTATTGTGTCAACTTTTGTCTAGGGTGACCGTGTCCGAGTTTCACCCGCTACATCTCTCCAGGGTGATCGTGGAAAGGCACCCACAGTGCCTCACCAGGTAAATGTTAAATACAGTAACAACTTATGACTACAACAACTAAAATTTTGAAATTTTGTTATTGTTTTTCTGATATTACTGCAATATTTCATTTTTTTAATGTTAGAGGTGAATTTCATAACTTTTGTTGATTGATTTATTGTGTCAACATCTGTCTAGGCTCCCACAGAGGATATTGATGAGGAAAAAATATTTTATTCGACAAACCCAATGACAACTGTAACGAAGGCCTTGAAGAAGGCTAACATGGAATATCTAGGTTTGATTAACAAAAGACCCCTGACACAGGAGGACAGGGCAAGAATTGTAGAGCTACAAACTACAATAACTAATTTTGGGGTTGTTGTTCCTGAGTCTATACTAAGGCTTAAACGTACAGTGTCAAGGCATCCGAAAGTAGGTGAAAGATGGGTAAGGGAAGAGTGTCAACCTTCGGTATAGGAAGCTAGGGAAGATTTCTACGTTCTCGTCGTCTAGCTTCCAACTGTTCCTGAGTAGTTATGTCTTGTTCAATGGCTGCCCATGAACGTTCAAGTTCTTCCCTGTTATTAGCGGTTTTCAGGATTATGTCAAAAAGATTTAAGGTGATATGCATTTGGTTCGATAGTTCGGTTTTGATATTAGGCTGTGTCGCTGCAGGGACAGTCATGGAGGAACAGTAAAACTAGGAAAGGATTTAAAACAGATTTAAATGCTGTCTTGATTTGGTCGAAATAAAGAGAATTTTACGTTTTTTGGAATAAAATAAAGATGCGAATTTGAAGGTTCTTTCCCGTAACTGTGATATATTTTAATATAAAGGCGTGGTGTGAAAGAGAAACATTTAGCTGCATATAACGCAAGATCCCTGTCAAAAAGAAAACTCACATATAAACAGAGGAGGAAATTAGTAAGAAAATAAATGACATAGCAAAAAATAAACGTAGAATTATGAAAATGCAAATTCGTCTTACACCCGCTGATAGCTGGTGCAGAGGAAAGACAATAAACAAATACAGAAAACCAGAATTCTTTTGTTATAGTAGTGGTCGTACTAAAATATAACAAAGCACATCAATTATGAACAAATGGAATGAAATGAAACATGAAATAAAAAGAAACAAACTTGTAACACAGTCTGGACGGAATCGAGAATCTCTAAATTGCTTATATTAACTTCTTCAAATGCAAAAACTCTATTACAATCGACACCAAAAAGGTCTAGCCCTATTTATTTCACTCTTTGATATATTTATACAACTTTAGAGATCAGTTGGGCTCTCAACGGTTACACACATTTAGTTACAACTGGGAGGAATGCAATCGCTCCCTTTCTCTTACTCTATCTTCTCTTGGTGCCAGGTGTTCATCTTCGCATAGATTTGGTGTATGCAATACATCTGTCCACAAATTTAGATACAAGCATGCGAAGGTTCCGCTTGACAGCTGGCCTCGGCGAAGTAGCATTCTCGGGCTAACTGCAGCAGCTTGTCCTCCATTTGTGCATCGACGATGTCGAGGGCACTTATTTGCACGCTGGGTTGGATCAAATGCTCTTCAACTCGAGCCATGTTCACCCTGTCTGTCTGAGAGATATCTTCCAAATCTCTCTCCTCCTTCTCTTTCAGATCGAACGAGATCTGTTCTACGTTCATCTGTATTAAAGTTTCGGCATCACCTCCAGTCTCCATACCCAACAACTCACCCTTTATAGAATTGAAGGCTTCTTCTAATGAATTGATCACTTTTTGGGCTTGTTCCTTGCCCAGGGTAATGTTATGCTCCCAATCCTTCAACAAAATGTTACCTCTAGTTTGTTCTGGGAGAGTAAGTCCGAGGAAACCTGCCGAAACTCTGTCATTTGTAGCTATTACCGCCTCCTGAAAGGCAACCCGAGCCGCTCCTGCATCTTTTTCTGTCAGTCAGGTTCTGTTGATGGGCGAAATTGACCGTCAGTCAACTGGGAGAGTGGAATCGGTCCGGGGTTGTCTAATAACCCAAGCTGTTTGGAATGAACCACCCTGACGGGTTTAACGGCTCCGTTGGCCGCTCTAAGGTCTTAGGGAGACCAAAGAGAAAACTAACCTAAACTAACTAATCTATCTAAACTAATAAAACAAACTAAAATTAACTAAAACTAACTAAAAGAAACTAAACTAACTAAAACTAAACTAATACACTAATATAATTAAAACAAACTACTAAATGAAACTAAAACTAAATATAAACTACTCTAACTATTATATACAATCTACTAATTACTATTATACTAATTATACTAATTAACCGTCTAGTTGTCAATTATAATACAACTTATTCACAAATATACAATATACACAACTGGCAGATTTAAATAAAACCTGTAAAACTCAAAAGCTTTCTGTCCTAAGACAGCCATAGATCTTTTTGATTTTTTATATTTTATGAATAAGAAATAGAACTACTGAAACTAAACGATCTAATATACTAACTCTAACTTAAACTAATATCTGAATTAAACTACTAATAAAAACATAAACAATAGACTAGCTAACCTGGAAGCACTCCTAGTTCATCCTGCGTATGATGACTTCGAAGCTGGTCGGAAGAGAGAAACTCGCACCGGTTAATCCCAAAGATTTTCGTAAACGATTGGCTGTGCTGCTCTTTGAGTTATTTACAGGACAAACAAGACATAAAAGATCATAACAATCTTATGATTATAAATTTTCACAACAAGGGAAACTTGTTATGTAAGAAACTTATATTTGATAATTCAATCAATGAAGAAGATAAACCTGTCATTCATAAACTGAATTAACAATTGTTATGTCTTTTACACAATTGAAAGAAACCAGATATGAAGTGCAGTGGTTAAAATTATATCATTTGCACATGATCTAGATAGCTAAAATAGTCATAAATCATAAACGAATTGATATACACAACATGAAACAGAAACATTGATATATTGAGAAGCTAAAGCTGTGACAAAACACCAAATTCTGCTTCAGTCTGTATTATAACTTCATATCCTTGTTCTCCCACGAATGAGGATCAACATTATTACAAAAATCATAAGTTTATATAAGTTTCTCATGTTGATACTGAGAGGGGGGTGAATCAGTATCAAGTACAATTTAAAACATTTTTCAACTTATACTTAAACCATTCAATTATATCCAATGATCAATGAACAATAGTATAAGAGTTACACCAATACACCACAATATACCATGCACAATATATGAGAAATAATCAATACTTTTTGTTCAAGGGAAGTAATGACTTCCAAAGGTAGCTACAGCTTCCAAAATGTAAAGGGAGGGATAAACCTCCAATAGGAAGATACAATCCTCCAATATCAAGAGAGATCTGAAGTCTCTATCCTTGCCCCTTCCTTCCACCCAAGAATATATGAGAGATAATGAAACTTTATTCAATTCTGGTCTGTTCAGAAGACCTGACTTGTACAGCATGCCCCGCACTCAATATTTAACATATGATTCTGAATCTAGCACACAAGAAACTAAAGTCCGTAATATTTCCAATGGAAGTGGTACCACTACATTTGGAGTCTGTATGAAAAAGTTATGACTGTTTTACCCGGAACACC